>CAUYRT010048040.1:0-18188 GCA_963574885.1 Lepilemur ruficaudatus
GAAAAAAATTGGGCTGGGCGCGGTGGCTCACGCCTGCAATCCTAGCACTCTGGGAGGCCGAGGCAGGCGGATTGCTCAAGGTCAGGAGTTCAAAACCAGCCTGAGCAAGAGCGAGACCCCCGTCTCTACTATAAATAGAAAGAAATGAATTGGCCAACTAAAAATATATAGAAAAAATTATCCGGGCATGGTGGTGCATGCCTGTAGTCCCAGCTACTCAGGAGGCTGAGGCAGTAGGATCGCTTGAGCCCAGGAGTTTGAGGTTGCTGTGAGCTAGGCTGACGCCACGGCACTCACTCTAGCCCGGGCAGCAGAGTGAGACTCTGTCTCCAAAAAAAAAAAAAAAAAAAACATAAAACTTACCATTTTAGCCACTTTAACACATACAGTTCAGTAGCATTAAGTACGTCCACACTGTTTTAAAAACATTACCACCAAACAAATTCAGAACTTTTTCATCTTCCCAGTCTGGAACTCTGTACCCATTAAACCAGTGGTCCCCAACCTTTTTGGCACCAGGGACTGGTTTCATGGAAGACAATTCTTCCACAGACTGGGGAAGGGAGTGGTTTCAGGCTGATTGAAGTACATTATATTCATTGTGCAGTCAAACTTCTCTGCTAATGACAGTCTGTATTTGCAGCCTCTCCCCAGTGCTAGCATCACTGCCTCACCTCCACCTCCATCATCAGGCATTAGACTCTCACAAGGAGCGCACAACCTAGATCCCTCGCATGCGCAGTTTACAGTAGGGTTCGTGCTCCTGTGAGAATCTAACGCCACTTATACAGTGATGTGAGTGATGGGGAGCAGCTGTAAATGCAGATGAGGCTTTGCTGTCCTGCTCACTCACCCACCACCTACCTCCTGCTGTGTAGCCTGGTTCCTAACAGGCCACGGACCAGTGCCAGTCAGTGGCCTGGGGCTTGGGTACCACAGCATTACACAATAACTCCCCATTCTCCTCTCCCCCAGTGCCTGCAACCACCATTCTACTTTTTGTCTCTATGAATTTGACAACTCTAGGTACTTCATATAAGTGGAATCACACGATCTTTGTCCTTTTGAGTTATTTCACTGGCTGATTTCACTTAGCATAATGTCTTCAAGGTTCATCCATGTTGTAGTATGTCAAAATTTCCTTCCTTTTTTTAGACTAACATTCCATCATATGTATATAGCACATTTTCTTTTTCCATTCATTCATTGATGGACACTTGGGTTGCTGCCACATTTTGGCTAATGTGAAATAATGCTGCTAAGAACATGGGTGTACAAATAACTGTTTGAGTCCCTGCTTTCAATTCTTTTGAATGTACCTCCAGAGTGGAATTGCTGAATCATATGTTTAATTTTTTTGGGAACCACCATATTGTTTTCCATAGCAGCTGCACCATTTTGCATTCCCATCAGCTGTGCACAAGTATTCCAATTTCTCCACATCCTTGTCAACACTTCTTATCTGTCTTTTTGATTAAAGCTATCCCAGTGGGCATGAATTGGTATCTCATTGTAGTTTTGATTTGTATCTCCCTAATGATAATGATCTTGAGCATCCTTTCATCATTTTATTGGCTTATTATATCTTCTTTGGATAAATGTCTATTCAGATCCTTTGCCTATTTTTTGAATTGGGTTATTTGCCTTTTTATTACCAAGTTGTAGTTTTTAGATATATTTTGGATATGAGTACCTTATCAGATATATGATTTGCAAATATTTTCTCCCATTCTGAGGGTTGTCTTTTCACTTTGATAGTGTCCTTTGAAGCACACGGGTTTTTAATTTTGATAAAGTCCAATTTATAATTTCTTTGGTTGATTGTACTTTTGTGTCATATCTGAGAAGCTGTTACCTAATCTAAGGTCACAAAGATTTACACCTCTGTTTTCTTCTAAGAATTTTTATAGTGTAGCCCTTACATTTAGGTCTCTGATCCATTTTGAGTTTCATGTTTTTGTATATAGTGTGTGAAAATAAGTATTAATGATTTTTGTTACAGAGTAGTGTAATATACTAAACTCCACTAAACTTGGATGTTTCATCCATAATATCTAGCATATGTAGAGAATTTTACCTTTCATTATCTCAGGTTTATCCATCTCTATCCTCACATTGTGATCTAGGTAGGACAGTGTAGTTATTTTCACTCCTCAAATGGGAAACCAAGGCAGGGAGGTTCAATGACTTGTCCAAGATCATAGTGCTCCTAAGTGGTAGAGCAAGGGTTAGAACCCATGTCTTCTGCTCTCACTCCTGGTTCCTTTTCCACCCTCAGAAGATGTCCAGGGAGAGGATTCTGAAGGGCATTACCAGGGTATTAGCCACTGAGTGCATTTTAATAATATTTATAATTATATAAAATATTTTTATATAAATTATCATAATTTATTATCAATATCACTATTTATTATCAAAAAGGGGTTCTAGTAGAAGGATACCAATACCCACTGGAGACCCTGATAGGTACTTAATTTACATTGTGTCATTTAATCTTCATAATAATCCTTCAAGGATGGGAAGAAGAAACTAAAAACTACTACTGAGAGTAAGTAGTTTGTTCAAGGCTATACACAAAGGAAGCAGGGGAACTGCAGTTTGAACCCGGATCCTGACCCAGTCACTACTCCTAGCATATTTAGATGCTAGGAATGGAAGTGCTGTGTCTGGGTCCTACCAGCAAAATAACATTTATGTATATATAAAATTAAGAGCTTGGTTTTTTTTTTTTTTTTGTTTTTTTTTTTTACCTAATTATGGTTGAGATTTTCAGGCAAAGAAACTGTATAGTCTTTATTTCTTCATAACCAACTCAAATTCTCAGGACCTTTTCAAAAGTATTTATAAAAACATTTACACACCAGCTACTCGGGTGGCTGAGGCAGAAGTATTCCTTGAACCCAGGACTTTGAGGCTGCTGTGAGCTAGGCTGATGCCACTGCACTCTAGCCCGGGCAACAGAGTAAGACTCTGTCTCAAAAAAAAAAAAAATTTACACACACACCTCACATATATAATATATACACTTGCACACACATACACATTTTATCTTTGGTTATTGCGCCTGACTGTTCACACAGAAATAACTCAATTGATAAATGGGCCATGGGACTAGAAATGATCAAACCTGACATGCCTAAAATGTCATTTTTTTTCTTACAGTGTATTTTTATCTGGGTTTTCCATGACTTATTACCTTATCCACATTTTGGTTTTTTTCTTTTTTAAAGCAAACACTTAAAAAACATTATTTTAAATTGGAATAAATGAATGGAGGAAATTTAACACCCCTGTGCTGTATGTTGCTATGGTTTGAATGATGGTGTCCCCTCCAAAATTCAGTTGAAACTTAATTCCCAATGTAACAGTATTAAGAGGTGTGGCCTTTAGGAAGTGATTAAGTCACCAGGGCTCTGCTCTCATGAATGGGATTACACCCTTCTTAGAGGGCTCAAGGTTGAAAGGAGCATTCTCTTGCCCTTCTGTCCCTTCGGCTGTGTGAGGACACAGCACACGTCCCCTCCAGAGGATGCAGCAACAAGGCACCACTCCCCAAATACCAGTGCTGGCACGTTGATCTTGGTCTTCCCAGTTTTCAGAACCATAAGAAATAAATTTCTGTTGTCTATAAATTACCCAGTCCCAGTTATAGTTATAGCAGCACAAATGGACTAAAACATATACATTATCCTCACACCACAGAGGGAAAGACTGAGGCACTGAGAGTGGGCCAGATTCCTGATTCTACCACCTGTTTGTCATTGTCCTAGGACAAATTACCAGGTTGTTGAGAGAATCAAGTAAGCCAATGATTGTAAAATCTCACCTAAATATCCAATAAACAACCTCACTGAAAATAATAAAGTGCCTTGGCTTCTGTCACACAGCTAATAAGTGGTAGATCTGCAGCTGGGATACAGCTTCAGCCTTCAGATTGTGAGAAGAATCATTTAAGGTTTTTGTTTAAAACACAGGTTATCAGGAGAAAGGCCTAAAAATATTGATTTAAACAGTAGTCCTTCTGTTGTATGTGAAAATCACCTCAGAATAAAACCTGGTTTCCTTTAGTCTAATGATAGCTTGACCATCATGACATGAACAAAACTTTTGCTTTTCCCACCTGGCTAACCTTCACGTTTGTTTATTTCTATTTTCTCATTCTCAAAGGGTTGACCTTTTAGAAAGAAATTAATTGGCCAACTAAATATATATAGAAAAAATTAGCTGGGCATGGTGGCGCATGCCTGTAGTCCCAGCTGCTTGGGAGGCTGAGGCAGGAGGATTGCTTGAGCCCAGGAGTTTGAGGTTGCTGTGAGCTAGGCTAACGCCATGGCACTCTAGCCCCGGCAACAAAGTGAGACTCTGTCTCAAATAAAAAAAAAAAAAAATAGGGTTTACATAGGCTTTATCATTGCAATTATATTAGGGAGCATTGTCATAAGTGTTAAATAAAGGACTAGAAAATTAAGGTGTTGGGTGTAATTCCAAATAAGTCACTGACCAACCAGGCAAAAACAACTTTGTCTTTCCACAAAATAGCTTTCTGGCTCACTAGTTATTGAGCCTCTAGGTAATCGTGTACTGAATCATTAGCCAGTGCCAGAAGCTCTTAACTGAGCCTGGGGAATACACAAATATGAATTCAAAGCAACTCAGCCGACAGCATTCAGTACAGATTATTGACTGTAGGTGCTCTAAATTACAAGCGAGTAGTGGATGGTGTAGGCCCCCTGTCCAGAACTGCCTTACCTGCTGGTGCACTGGTCTCCCAGCTACTTTGAGAGTTGACTGTTAATGTGTCACAGCTCCCCCTTCCTTGAAAAACTTCCCTCCGACAAAGATTGACTAGCACTGGGGTACCAAAGGCCGCCCCCTTGCTTGAAGGACGGAGTAACTCTATGGTGCCATTCCCACTCCCTGGCGTCCCCGTGCAATCAGAGTGAAGAACATCTGAGTTCTCGCTCAGCTTTTTCTCTTTGCCCTTTCCTACTTTTCTCACTCCTGTTGCCCTGAGATCACTTTCCAAATAAATCACACTCACTACATCCCTGTCTCATATTTTGCTTCCAAGGAACTCTCACTTAAGACATGTAGGTACCATTAAAATTTTAAGCTGGCTGAAAAAAAAAAAAAGGAAAGAAGGAAGGAAGGAGAGAAAGAAAGAAAGAAAAAATGAAGAGATAGCATTAATATAAAGGAAGAATGAGGAAAGAAAACTTTATTACAAAGGTTTTTAAATGAAGCTAAGACATTGAACATAATCTACAACTTCAATTCCACCACTATTTTCTATGTATTTGAGAGTCAGTTTCCTTATCTTTAAAATGGAAATAATATCCCACACTCCAATGTATGGCGTGCAGTGTTTTATTTATTTAGATTACAGAAGAGTTAAAAAAATGTTATTTCCCCTGCCTTCTTTATGCCCTCTTTAACTCTGAGCTTTCTAAACACGGTCAGAGAGGTCTAAACAGGTAAACAGGTCTACCAATCAATTTTTTTTCCTTTCTCTTTCTTTGTTTTTTCCTTCCCAGCATTGATACAAGAAAGAATTTTTTAATGTGACTGAATCTCAAAAATTTAATTGCCAGTGTTTTAAAACATTTTACTCAAACTACCTTTTTCATTCCATGATTGTTTATTTGCGTCTAGATTGAACGTTCCACAGACAGGAACCATGTCTGTAAGAATCACCTTTGCATCCTGAGTGTCCTTTCCAGTGACTGGCATAGAGTCAGCATATAATCAGAACCGTTGATGCAACAGAGGGGTCCACTCAAGGTATCAGAATTGTACAGCAGTGGCATTGTGGGCTCTGAAACCTCACAGAAACTTGTCCTCTCTCCATCTCTTAGCAGCTATGTAAATTTGTTGCTTACTTTCTTGAAAACTCAATTCTCTAACCTTTAAAATCAATGTAATAGTAGTCATCTCATAGGCTGTATGGGAATGTAATGAAATAATTTATTTAGCACAGTAAGTACTAGATAAATATTAGTTAATAGAAATAGTAGTAGTATAGTCTGAAATTTAGACACCATATATAAATGGTTGACCATCAGAAGACAGTTCTCAGAGTTATAAAGATATAGGAAATTTTTATAAGACTTCCCAAAGTCTTATAAAATCCTTAGCAATCTATAACAAATTAATGGTAAGTAAAAGGATGGCTTAGAACAAGCATTAACGCCATGTTGTCTGATTATCAAAGAAACACAAGAGTCAAAAATATTAAAGAACCAATTCTTAAGTAAATGAATTGATTAAAGGACAGATTATAAATTTGGCCAATATGTAAATAAATATATCAGTTTTAGCCAATGGTCTCTGCACAATTATTTCACCAAACTAGTAATATTCTTTTCAGTAGGAAATTTGCCTCATGTCCTTCACTTAAATGAGAAATAGTAATTATTACAAATCACTACTGTTAAAATGAAAATTTCTTAAATAAATCTAAAAAGAATTTATACAACATAGTTGAATATATAAACCAATTCATGTTTTAAAGTGTAATGTGCATTATCAAAGTTAAAACCTGACAATGGCAGAAAATAAAAGATAGACACTGTAATGAACTAATGAAATAGAGTAACCAGAAGCAAATAAAAAACCAACCAACAAACAAAAATATTACCTAAAAAGCTATTCCAGATCATCTAAAACAGAAGCAGTTATTGCCATTGCAGAATAATCAGATATAATTTTAGGCATTCTTAAAAATTAAAAATAAAAAAAATAATTTTAGGCATTCTTCATAAAATTTCTTGACCACTTTTAAACGGACATTACAAATATGTCACTAGTTCTGCCTTATATAGACTTATTCAACCGAAAAGCTATATTCATACTCTTCATCTATTTAGCTACTTACATAAACATCTTCATTTAGATATATTTTAATATCATAAGATAAAATCATAATATCATTCATTAAAGTTGAAATTTTAAGAAATGAATAAATTTTCTGTATCTTTTGTCAAACCATTGTTAAGTACTTTTATCATTATTCAATATTCTCCATAAAAGAATAATTTCTTTTCAGATATTATTATCCAGAAAATACCTTATTCTCCTAATGAACTAATATGTTTCCTTTTATCAAAGAACTACTATATAACCTATCATACCCAAAAAGTGGCATGATAAAAGGAAGCAAAGTATTGACTTCATAGTGAGACTCAGGTTTCTATTCATATGGCAATGTGACCTCTCTGAGTCTCAGTTCGCCCAAAATTCAATTGGGTAAACTTCATTAGGCTTCAAGGTCTGTAAATAATCCTCTGTGGCTCCTGGCTCCACCCTCTGGCCTGAGGTTTGAAAGAGACAGAGAGAGGGTGAATACAAAATGAAAGAAGGCTGTTGGGAGTCCCTAAATTCTATAGGCTTGGAACAGGCTTATAAAACCTTCAAGAAAAAGAAACGATGCCTCCGAGATTGGTGTCTTAGGCCCAGAGTGCAGACAACATACACTTAAACAACAAATATATAAGAATGACTAATAAACACATGATAGATGTTCAATATCAGTAGTCACTAGGGAAATGCAAATTAAAACCACAATCAAATAGGACTACATATCCACCAAAATGGCTGTACTTAAAAAGTCTTATATAAGTGTTGATAAAGATACTGAAAAATTTGAACTCTCATACATTATTGCTCTGAACATAAAATAGTACTTTGAAAGCAATTTTGAAATTTTTAATAAATTTGAAGAAAACATTCACCATATAGCCACAATTCCCAAGGTATAGGTATTTACCCAAGAGATACGTAAACCTATGTTCTCAGAAAGAATTGTACTCAAATATTTATAACAGTTATATTCATAATAGCCAAAAACTGGACACTACCAAATGTCCATCAACTGGAATGTAGAAACAAAGTATGGTATATCCACTCCAAAAAATATTACTCAGCAACATGAAAGAATGAAATAGTCATACAACAACATGGGTGAATCTCTAAAGTATTATTTTAAGTGAAAGAAGCCATACATAAAGAAATATTAATATGCTCTATGAATCCATTTTATGAATTCTAGAAGAGGCGAATCTATTATAACAGAGAGAAAAATCATTGTTTGCCAGGGGCCAAGGGTAAGAGGGTTAAAGGCAAAGGGACTTGAGAGAACTTTTTGGAGTGTTAGAAATGTTTTATCACATGATTGTGGTGGTGTTTATATCACTGTGTACATTTGTCATCACTCATGAAATTGAAATCCTTAACATTGGTGGATTTTTTTTGTTATATAAATCATACTTCAATGATTAAAAAGCTCCAATTAAACCAAAAAAAAGTAGTGTAATTATCTGGACAATAAAACTCTCACTAGTTTGTATTCTTATTTTCTTTCTCAGAGGGTGGAAAAAAACAAATAGAAGCTAGACACTCAGAATTGCCCCCCCCCCAATCTAGACAGGCCCATGGTTGTACCTTCCTCACCTGTGTATTATTTGTTTGGTGTTTTCTTTATTGAAAGGAGGGTAGTGGGGAAAATGGAAGTACAATGGAAGAAGGGAGACCAGTCACAGAGTTATTGTGATAGTTCAACTGAGAGATTATGAGGATCTCATATAGGATAATAGTAGTTTGAATGGAAAGACATGTTTTGATTTTAAAAATGTATATTAATGATTTTCATGATTATCTTCTTTTCCTATGCAGGCATTCAGCCTTGGCGTGTATCCTGTAAAGTCATTCTTTTCTGAGTCATGTGGCCTAAATGACATATTTTAAGACATTTATAATAGTAATATTAAATTTTAAAATATTTTTTGAGTCAGAGTGACACAAAAAATTCAATATCACCAGCAGTCACTGAAAATTAGCAGATTGCTGACACTTGGTCCTGTATTATTCTATTTCTGTTACACTCACTTTGCTAAAAAAAAAAAAAAAAAAAAAATTAAAATATCTTTCTTTAGAGTAGCAGAACTTACATTTCAGGGCAAAATGTCATAATCAACTTTTACAATTCATTCTCTTCACCAGAGCAGGTAACAGTGATCTGAACTGGGAAATCAGAATGAAACAAAACCTATAGGAGGCTTCCAGAAAAATATCCAAGCAATTAAATAGAAGTGTCCCTTAAAAAAAAATGGCCTCTTCCATGCCATCACAGGGGTGGCTTTACAATTTTCCAAAGCTCAAAATTCACTAAGATTTACTCTGCTCCAATTCAAATAACATTCATTCTTCATCAAAGAAAAGCAAAGAGAAACACAAAATGCTGAGTAAATTTGTGGGCAATCTGTTTGCTATTCTGAAAGAAAAGTAAATATTTGTAGCATTTATAAAACACGCTATAGAATCCTGTAACTGAAAAAAGAAGCTCTGAATGGCATCTTTTTTCTAACTACATAAACAGCTGGCTTTTGGATGGATGTTTGGCTGAAATTTTTTACCTTCTTGGACACCATGTTTACTTTGAATGATTCAAGGCATTTGCACAGCTTGGAAATCACATCTGTCTCCAAGGTATGTAGAATAAATCTAGACCAGTTGCTCTTCCAGTAAGGGAACTGGCTGTGTTTTTAGAACAGCAAGAAAACACAATTTTGAAAATTGCATGACATAATGGTATCCTGCTTGAGAATGACCGAATAGACTAATGAACTAATGGTTCACTTGTAGTTGTTGACTGAAAAGCTGAGAGTTAGTGTCTCAGTATAGAAGAGTTCCTGAATATCAAGAACAAGGCAGAAAATACTTTAAAAATCAAAAGGAGTTAATAACTTTTGTTTTATTAATATTATTAACACTATAAAATTTTTATTCTAGTAATCTAGGATGTGACTTGAGTCTAGTATAGACAGCATTATAATAGATATTGTGCCTATGACCACTAATTTACTTATTTTTTTGCTTCTTCGAGTTCCACCCGGAGATTTAATGATATTTGAACTCAAATTGCAATTACTTCATAAAAGGTTTGCCTTCTGTCTTCTTTTGTCAATAGTCTCCTCTTTTTTGGCTACATTTTCAGCACTTTGATGTTCTGTAGTTATTCCCTAGACCTAGAATTACAGTGCTGGGGGCTCCATTTCTGCCTACGGAAACCTCAGCAATCTCTGAATATATCTGGGTCCTTCAAACATGGCTCTCAGCTTTCCATTCAACAACTGTATCTGACAAATAAATACATACATTTTAACTGAATCAGGAGTTGGAAGAAAATAGAGAGTTACGTGGCCTAGCAAAGCAAGATTCAAGATAGAGAATTTGAGGGCCAATCAGGAGAGAGGAAGATTATAGAGAAATAAATTGGACAAGATCTAACAAAGCAAATAAGCAGGAGAATGTTACAACCAAACTTGCAGTTTAGAAAGATCATTTCAGCAGCTATGTGAAGAAAGATTTGAATTAAGGAAGACTAATTGGAAGGGAAAAGAGGACTTTGTGATAGTGATTTACATAAAAATATGTTAGTACCTAAAAAATAGTATTGACAATGGTGATAAGGAAAACTGCAAAAATTTAGAGACATTTATGAGTCAATAGTTCATGTCATTAATTTAGAAATAATTATTTTATTATTATAATTATATATATATAGACAAAATTATCTGTCCATATGAAGGAAAACAAAATGAGATAATTATTTCCTTTACCCAAATAATTTTCAAAGGATGAGAGGATTTCTTAAAAGAATTGAGAAAAATTTAGAAAAACTTGCTTAACTTTGTGTGCATGAGGACCCAAATTTGAACCTTTTCTAATTATAAAAAAAATTATTTTAAAAAATCCATTTTCAAGAAGGAAATTTGAGCTCAGACATAAGACTTTTGCACATATTCCAATTTACTTATGTTTTCTTCAGTTTTGTCTAATATGCTGTTAAACCCATCCACTGATTTCTTAATTTCAATAATTATATATTTTTAAAATCTAGAATTTCCATTTGGTTATTTTTTAATGGAATCAAATTCTCTGCCAGAAATCTTAATGTTGATTTTAATTCTTTGAATATAAAATTACTTTTTACATTCATTTCTTATGTTTCTAATATTTTCACTATTGGTTGGTCTATTTCTACCTACTGTTGTTTCTGTTATTTTCAGTTTAATTATTTTATCTTCTCTTTATACATGCTGCTTATTTTTGACTGAGACTAAGAAATTGTATTCAACACACAAGGAAGCCATGTAAGGGCAGGGAAAGGAAATATTTTTAAACACATAAAAGGGAAAAAATAGAGCAAATTCAGATTTATCTTATTACATTTAGTCACTATTTTGTATTTACACAGATCAAGTTTTCGACAGTATTTGTGAGTTCACAGGCTCATTGGGAAGCCTTCATAGACTTCTGAAGCTCAGGGCCAATGGGAATGTAGAGGGAGCAGGGACCAAGCAGAGACTCCCTTACAGGTGAAAAGTGTTGGATAGTGACAGTCTGGAAGTAAAGATGCTACAAGTCTGACATTAAAGAGGGCAATCAAAAAGATCACGTGTAAATGTAGACTATTCTTGCACTAGGCAAAACCGGAGATCATTTGTAGGGAGAAATTGAAAGAGGTTGAAAAATTGACACTAGTGAGGACAACCAGAAAGCTCAAACCCCAATAGCTTCACAAATTGCCCCATGGCGTTAAGTCGAGTGATCAAGGAACAGAATCAAGGATTCCAAGGTACTATTCCTTTCATAAGTGTGTAACAATTCCAATCATATATCATGCTTTAATTAAGTCACCAATATTTCTCACTTTGACCACAGCAATAGCCTTTGACCTAACTGGTCTCTATGTTTCACTCTTGTCCTGCTACAGTTTATTGTTCATAAAGTAGAAAGACCCTTTAAAATATAGTAAAGATGATGTCATATCCTGGCTCAAAACCATTGAGTAACTTCCCATCACAACTATAATAAAATCTGAACTATTCATCATAGCCTACAAGGATCCTGCGTAATCTGGCTGTTGCCTGCCTCAACCATTCTTCAGTCTGTTTTAGCCACATTGGGCTTCTCATTTCATGAGTGTTTTATTTTATTATCTTACTTTTCTTCATAATACTTGTATACACCAGATCCACCAGAACTTGTAGTATAGATGTATTTGTTTATTTCTTTCTCTCCCACTAAGATCTGTATGAGCAGGCAATTTGTTGAATTCATTGCTCTCTCCGAAGAGGACAAAAAATTGACTGGAAAATAAGAAATGCTCACTACATCATTGCTAAATTAGTAAATGAATGATAAAATGAGAGACACATGAATTTGATCCAACTCAAGCGGGAAGAGCTGAAGGACCCTGGCCAGAGACCGCAGAACTCCAATCAGTTAAGTTCAGAGAACTAGAGGAAAGCAGGAGTGAAAGCAAGCCCAGCAGCTGTCACTGAGCCGGGGAATCATGACTTCATCCCAATTCCTGGCTAGGAGATGGACCTGAGACTACAGATACACTTCCTTTGTTGCTAAGAGTTGCTCAGGACTAGCAACTCAGCCTCTAGGCTGTGAGGGTGAGCTGTGGTTAGGTTGGGAAGAAATAGTATAGTAATAAATTTAGGGGTAAGGAATGCTGGTGACAGAAGCAGACAAGCAAGAGGCAGCCTAACAGTTGTGAAAGAAACTGATTCCTGCTAGTTTTCCGGGCATTCTCTCTCTTCTCACAAGTACCCTGGAGGTTTACAGAACTTCATTAACAACAAAGAGGCCCTTCCAATACTTTGCTCATTCCTAGAAAATGAAAATAGATCCAAGGGAAAATAGATATATTAAGTTCTGAAAAATATTGTGCTACATAGTGAATTGGTGAAACCACAGGCTGGGGCTGCATAGTCAATCTAATCAGTTGAAAAGGAGCATGGTATCGTTACCCAAACATACCAACAGGAGAAATGGTTGAAAAATGTATTACCACTCAAAACATACACATAATTAATATCACAGCCTAGATTTATCTCCAGGTTTCTTTCTGTTCTCAAGAGGTGAGAGTAGTTACTTATTATGAAAGGGTTATGATTTCTGTCTTTAAGAAATAATATCACTTGTGTGACAACAGCAAATGATCCATAGTTGGAGACACTATTATATGCAAGGACAGCCTTAAAAAAAGAAAGGTTAGAAACCTGCTTACAAATCATATCTGACTCCAAACTGCATCATAAAACTAGTCAAGCCTGACTCACTAAAATGCATGCCCATTAATGGAGGCAGTGAAGCTTAAGATCATTTTCTTTTCCCCGTCAAAATCATGATTTATAATCTGATTCTTTGTTCAAAATGTTGACAATAAAAATGTATTTTACTCAATGTTTTGTATATTCTTTCTATAGAGCCAAGGATGGAATAACTACCGTGTCCCATGATAACAAACAAGTTGTCCATCATAAATAACAAAAAGTTAAAACATAAATACAGGTGGCATTTTAAGAATTAAGAAAGGAAGGAGGAATGGAGAGAAGGAAAGAGGGAAGAAGGGGAGGAGGGAAAACAGGTACAAATATTATGGGCTAAATAAATAAATACTATGGGCTCTGCTATCATTCCTTTCTATGAACATTTTTCAAAAGTAGAAAATTATTGGAAATTTCTCATAGTTTAGAAGCACAGGACCAGAAGAAAGAGGTGAGGAAATGGCAGAAAAAGTAGAACTAGGAAACTTCGGGGGATTCGGTGAAGACTGGGTGAAACATGGAGATCCAGTTTTACTTTTACCCAACTTCCCCAGCATTATCTCAGGAGCCTTTTCAAAGATTAGTTTTTAATTTTGTCTCATTTCTCTATTTTTTGTTGCTTTTCTGTATTTTATTTACCTCTTTTTTATTACATAATTTATTATCATTATTCTTTGTATTGTTTCCTTCTTTTTATTTCTATGCTCTGTTGATCCTTTCCTAGCTTACATTGAATTCTTAGTTTACTTATTTTTTTCCTTTTCTTGTTTAGAGAAAAACATATTTAAAACCATTAATTTCCCTCTAAATAGTACTCTAGTTTTACCTCTCAAATTTTTATAAGTGGCTTAAGTATTACAAATATTATAAGTTAAATTAAATAATTTAAATAAATTTTAAGTATTTATTAATTTCCTTTATGATTTTTAGCACCATGGTTTTTTGTTTTTCTTTTTTTTTTTGAGACAGAGTCTCACTCTGTTGCCTAGGCTAGAGTACTGTGGCGTCAGCCTAGCTCATAGCAACCTCAAACTCCTAGGCACAAAGCAATCCTTCTGCCTCAGCCTCCCAGGTAGCTGGGACTACAGGCATGCGCCACCATGCCCAACTAATTTTTTCTATATATATTTTTAGTTGGCCAATTAATTTCTTTCCATTTTTTAGTAGAGACGGGGGTCTCACTCTTGCTCAGGCTGGTTTCGAATTCCTGACGTTGAGGGATCCGCCTGCCTTGGCCTCCCAGAGTGCTAGGATTACAGGCATGAGCCACCATGCTCAGCCCACAATGGTTATTTTAAATTATACTATTTATTAGTTTTCAAATGTATTGGATTTTTGGCTATGTTTTTTTTTTTAATTTATAATCTTACTACACTCAACTGGAGAACATAAATTCAAAAGTTTTATTCCGTGGAATTTATTGAGACTTTCATTATAGTCTTTTTATTCCTCCTCTTCCTCTCTTCTTAAATCTTACAGTGAGTTGAAACTCAAATAACATAAAATTAAGCATTTAAAAATGTACAATTTAGTGGCATTTAGTGCATTCACAGTTCTCTAGTTTCTAGATTTTTCATCCCAGAATAATACCCTGTACCCATTAAATAAAGACTCCCCATTACCTCTCCTACATTCCCTGGCAGCCACTAATCTGCTTGCTGTGTCTATGGGTTCCTATCCTGGATATTTTATACAAAAGAAATCATACAATATGTGACTTTTTGTGTATGGCTTGTTTCACTTAACATGTATCAGAATTTCATCAACTTTTATGGCTGAATAATATTCCATTGTATGTATGTACCACAAGTTAATATAATTAACTTATAATTCATAATTATATAAAAAGTTATATAAATATTATATATAAGAATATATAATGAATAATAATGATATAATTCACCCCTCAATGGACATATCAATCATGACCACCTTTTGGCTATTCTGAATAATGTACAAAAGTCTCTGTGTGAACATATGTTTTTATTTCTCTGGGGCATATACTTACAAGTGAAATTGCTGGGTCATACAGTAATTATATGTTTAACTTTTTGAGGCACCACCAAACTGTTTTCCACAGTGGCTGTACCATTTTACATCCCCACCCATGTACAAGGGTTCCAAATTCTCCACAACATTTGCACTTTTCAGTTGTTTGATTTTATGGTAGATGTCAAGTGGTTGTTGATGTGCTTATCCTTAGTGAGTAATAATGTTTAACATCATTTCTTTTGCACATTGCTAATTTGTACATCTTCTTCCAAGAAATGTCTGTGTAAGTCCTTTACCCATTTTGTTAATGGGTTGTTTGTCTTTTTCTTGTTGAATTGTAAGGGTTTTCATATATTCTGGATACTAAATGCTTATCACATATATGATTTGCAAGTATTTTCTGTGATTCCATGGGTTGTTTTTTTCACTTTCTTGATAATGTCCTTTGATGAGCAATTTTTTTTTAATTTTTATAAAGTCTAATTTATTTATTTGTTCTTTATTGTTTGTGCTTTAGGGTCAAGTCTAAAAATTCATTGCCAAATCTGAGGTCATCAAGATTTACCCTATGTTTTCTTCTCATGACTTTATCATTTTAGCTCTTATATTTTAGGTGATATATTTTGAGTTAACTTTTATATATCGAGTAAAGTAAGACTTCAGCTTTATTCTATTGGTTTATCTCTTGACATTCTTGTCAGTTGCTTTATATGACTTGAGGCTATATTGTTGAATGTATATATGTTCACATTGATTATATAACTTGGTTCATTTGTTGTTCTCTTTAGTATTGTACAATATCCTTTTTTTGGAAAAGTAATAGAAAATAGTAAATAAATAAAAGGAAAACTTTTCAAGTCAGACACCTTAAGTTCAAATTGTCATTCCATCACCATCTTTTGCAATTAGCATAATTTTTATAAGAGGAACTTGGTTTTTCTGCCTTAAGTTAATATACCTTAAATTTTCATATATAAAATTGTTTTTCATGTATCAAGTATGATCTTGGCAGCTTGTTTAACCTTTGTATTTCTGTTTTCTTTATCTGTGATATTAGATATCAATATTGCTCTCACAAAATGATTGTGAGAGGTAAATAAACAATATTAGATATAAGGTTTATCATGGTAGTTATTGAGTATTACTATTTCTACTAACCTAATCTCTTTACCTGAAATACTCTTCCTCATTGTGTGACCTATAACTCACTTTCTCAACTCATTTTGAGGGTAATTCCTCTCCCCCCAGATAACTGAATAACTGACCATTCATTCCTTTGAAACCTATACCCTCAACATGTTTCATTAAAAATTCTGTGACTATTATTGTATCTTATTCTCCTTACAAGATGGAAGATTCTATAAAGAAAAGCCCATTGTGTGTGTGTGTGTGTGTGTGTGTGTGTGTGTGTGTGTAGCCTGCTATAATATCTGGCAATTTTTTAGGGCATCCATTTTTATGAAATGAATAAATGATATGTTTGGTATAGAATAGCACTTTCCATGGAATTTCTGCAATAATGGAAGTGTTCTATGTCTGTGCTGCCCAACATAGTAGTCAATAGCTACATGTGGCTATTGAGCACTTGCAATGTAGTCAGTGTGCACAGAGAACTGAATTTTAATTTTATTTTTAATTAACTTTCATTTAAATTATTACATGTGGCTAAAGGCTACTATTTCATACAATACACATCTTTCAGATTTATATTGTAAATTGTGTAGGCTAATAAACTCTCCAATAGCTTCTCATCTCACTCAGAAAAAAGCCAAAATCCTCACAATGACCTACGAAGACCTACACAACAGGGTTCCCTCATCCATAATTACTCTCTGACCTCTCCCCTGTCTCTCCCCAGTAGCCATATTGGCTTCTTTGCTGTCACTCTCTCACTTCCAGATCTTTCCCTGGTTGTCCCGTTGCCCAAAAACTTTTTCCTTAGCTATCTCTATGATTTCTTCCCTTAATTTCTTCAGATCTTTATTCAAATGACAGCTTCTGAGTAGCAAAAATTCCTACCTCCTCCCTTATACACTGTCCCATCTCTCTTCCTTGTTTGTTTTTTCTCCATAGAAACTGTCTGGTATATTCTACTTATTTACCTTGTTTGTTGTCTATGACCACCCACAAGAATTTTGCTCAGGAGAGTGGGGATTATTTTTCTGTTTTATTAATTACTGTATTCCCAGCTGCTAGAATAATGCCTTACATGGTAAACGTTCAACTAATATTTGTTGAACGAATGAACAGGCATGCTGACAAGGAATTTTTAAACTCAGAGTTATAGCTTAACATTGTTTGCTCCTTCAGTTTGCTCCAATTTTTTTGTTCAAATTCAATGTGTTGAGCTTGTATACATTTCAGAGTTCCAATATCATAAGAAACCCTACAAAATGGCATGAACAAATTGAAACTACAGTGATGCTACTTGATGTCACCCTAACCTTAAAGACCTTGCTCTACAAAAATTTGTCTATAGCCATCTGGAAAAGTAGAAGAGCAATTGAAGTAAATTTGGGTGTTATAAATAGCTCTTAGACACAAAGATTTTCGACCTATGATTTCTTGAGTTTTACAGTTACTACCTAGATGCCTTGAAATGTGTTATGATTGTATGTAGATACAGAATGATGTAGATACATTCTGAGTTTCATGGCACACTATGTTCAATTTTGGGATTTGGGTTTTTTGGTTTTTTTTTTTTTTTGGCTTTTTGGGTTTTGTTTTTTTCTGTGTTGTTTTTATAATAAAAAGTTTTCTCCTGCAGCTGGGATAGTACTTCCCATTTCATCTCATCCTTCCTCCTGAAACCTACTCCAAATTTAGGCTCATCAAACATGCAAAAGACATTAAGAACAGTAAGATACATCCACTTCCCCTACTATTATTTTTATCCAAGTGTTTAAGAAAAGCTCAAATATCCAGCTGGTTCAAATGCTGTGTTATTCACAGTTTTGGCTGATGCAGGCCTGAGGCAAGTATGGCTTCTGTTACTGTCCTGGAATCCTGACTTCCAGTTTGGCTCACTAAAACAAAACACCTGGGTTACAGAATGTGGAGCATATAGAGACTCCA
>CAUYRT010048046.1:0-16276 GCA_963574885.1 Lepilemur ruficaudatus
TGATTGCCTTTTCATGTTGAGTCTTCCAGGAGTTCTGTGTGCTTCTTGTACCTGAATATCAAGATTTCTGGCTAGGCCTGGTATATTTTCCTCTAGTATTTCATGAAATAAGTTTTCCAGCCCTTGTGAGTGGTCCTCAGCTCCCTCCAGCACCCCTATCAACCATAGGTTAGGTTTTTTTACATAATTCCATACTTCTTGTAAACTTTGGTCTTGTCTTGTTTTTGTGTTCCCTTTCTTCCTCTGCTTTGTTCAGGGCATAGAGATAGTCTTCCAGCTCTGAAACTCTTTCCTCAGCATGGTCCATCCTGTTCTTAAGACTTTCCATTGAGTTTTGGAGCTCTCTGAATATTTTCTTCATTTCCAGGATTTCTGTTTGATTCTTCTTTATCAATTCAATTTCTTTGGAGAATTTTCATTCATTTCCTGAATCGTTCTTGTGGTTTCTCTATGTTGGGAATCAATTTTCTCTTCAATGCCATGAGTTTTCTAACAATCCATATTCAGAAATCTTCCTCTGTCAGATTAATCATATCAAGTAGGTTGCTTTCAGTTGGTGATGATAGAGAGTCTATTTTTGGAGGCGATTTTTCTGTCTGATTCATATTTCCTGTGATCTTTTGCTGGTTCTTTCTCATCTGGGTTCTTTGTCAAGGGTTGGAGTTGCTGGGACTGGATTATGAACCACAATCTGAAAGGCTGCTTCTATCTTCTTTCAGCCTCTGGCAGGGAAGAAGACTGGAAGGGAAGGTGATAGTCTGTCAACCAGGTTACAGGATGAATGGCCTCCTTTTCAGTTCCGCCCAGGGGTGGAGTCAGTTCCTTCTGCATGATGCACCAGGCCCCATTCACAGGAGAAGGTGGGTGGTGCTGACTCCCCAGGACCCAGGTGAAGAGGCAACCACCCTTGCAACTCCTCCCTGACAAGCTGATTCTGCTCTCCTGGCTCAGAAGAAAAACTGCTGGGTAGGGAGGGCAAGGACCCAAGACCAGCCTGGCACGTCAGCTGTGGCTGGCTGTCACCACGTTTCCCTAACCTTCCCTTGAAACGCTGAACAAGAGCTGAATGGGAGCCGCAGATAGACTCTGACTTTTTTTTTTCCCTCTTCCCCAAAACCTCTTTCAAATGCCGGACCTGCTCGACCGGTTTCGGACTGGTAGGGGGGCTGTGGTCGCTATCAGAGCAGCCTGCAATGTTTCCAGGCTAGGGGAAACATCCCATCCCCTATTTGGTGTCTGCACTCAAAGTCCGCGTGTGGCATGGATTCCTAAGGCTTGCTCTGAGCCCACAGTGTCCCACCTTGCTGAAACCCCACTGTTCAGCTGCAGGGTAGCACGGTCACTCTGTCTATCCGGAGTCTGCCAAAACCTCAGCGGGTTCCCAGAGCAGAGTCTCCTCCAAGGTATATGCTCCCAGCCCTAGTCTTGGAAGCCTCTGACGTGAGAAGGCACTCTCCGCACTCACTGCTGCGGCAGTGGGGAGCACCCGCTCAGCTAGGGACCTCCCCAACTAGAGTAGCACACCGGAGAGTTCAAAATTCTTCCCACTCCAGTTTTTTCTCTGCACAGCCCTTCTGCCTACACCACTGTTACCCGCAGAGTTCAGCCACTTCCCTGCTTGCGAGGGTGTGGGGCACAGTGGGGGAAGGTTGGTCTCCCTGGGGAGTCAAAACACCCTGGCACAGACGCCGGTCAGCTGGCTGGAGCAGGAACCGGGCTCTCTCTCTAAGGCACCTGACAGACTCTCTGTACTTCGCGAGAAATTTTCCGATTCACCTCTGTTTTCCACTGAGGTCCAGTGTCCCACGCTGTTTCTCTGTAGGTCCACAGAGCTGGTCCTGTGGAACTGGAGTTCACTCGCATGCAGTGGTCTGCCTATTCCACCTCCGACTCTGAGAGCATGAGCCAGGAGGCCACCCCTATTCCGCCATTTTCCACAATTTCTGCTGTTCTTTTTTTAAATAGCAAATTCATTTTTTTTTTTTGAGACAGAGTCTCACTCTGTTGCCTGGGCTAGAGTGCTGTGGTGACAGCCTAGTTCACAGCAACCTCAAACTCCTGGGCTCAAGTGATCCTTCTGTCTCAGCCTCCCAAGTAGTTGGAACTACAGGCATGTGCCACCATGCCCGGCTAATTTTTTCTATATATTTTTAGTTGGCCAATTAATTTCTTTCTATTTTTTAGTAGCGACAGGGTCTCACTCTTGCTCAGGCTGGTTTCAAACTCCTGACCTTGAGCGATCCTCCCACCTCAGCCTCCCAGAGTGCTAGGATTACAGGCATGAGCCACCGCACCCGGCCACAAATTCATTTTTAAATGATTATAAGACTAGTCATATTACCTATTTCATCTTGGTTATGTTGTGTTCACCTGTGGTCCTCAAGGAGTTGGTCCATTTCTTGTAATTTTCAGATTTCTGAGTAGGAAAATTATCCATAGTATCCACGTTTTGTCCTTTCAATAGGAACTCTGCAGAATCTGTAGTGATATGCTGCTTAATTCCTAATGTAGGTTATTTGTATTTTTTCACTTTATGTTTGTCATTCTGGCTGGAGGTATATCAGTTTTACTGATTTATTTTGGACATTCATCTTTTTGCTTACTTGATTTTCTCAATTTCTTTTCTATTTTCAATTTCCTTAAATTCTACTCTTTATTGTCTCTTTCCTTGCTGCTCCATAGATTAATATTGCTATATAGAGACAGAAATGATTTCAGGAGGTTTGCAGGGCTTTGCCCTAAAGGTATATGTGAACGTGTTAGTTTGCATATCAAAGTTGTCTGCCTCAGGAGGGCATCTCACAGGTCAGTGGCAGCTGCTTTCCAAGGTGATACTGCAGTCTCAAACTTGTGGCTTTAGCCTGTTTTGTAGGACAAAGCAGGCTTGCATGGAGCCATGGGATGAGAGCTGACCAAAGAGTGCCCACCCGACAGACAGACACCTGTGGCTAAAAGCAATTAGCCCAAGGGACAGTTCCTGCTTCACTACTGACTAACTGCATCAATCCACAATCACAAGATAAAGAAATATGGAGCCACTATATCTCTGTTTAGTCTTTCTGCTAACTGATAGCTTTATCTTAGAACTTAGAATTTTGTCTTAGAAAGATTTTGTAACTGTTTGCTCACATAGATAGAGTTAATTAAAGGATTTCTAGAAGCTTTTTGGGAGACTTTTAACCTAAAATGAACTACCTGCTATTATGTAAATCTGTTACCCCTGGCAACCAATCACTGTACCAATAAATACCCTTGTGAAACTTTACTCTGGACCTCACAGCATTTCCTTGTGCTTATTTTGGGTTTATTATGATTTTCTTTTTCTAATTTTTTGAAGCAAGAACTGAAGATACTGACTTGAGAACCCATCTCATTTCTAATGTAAGCACTTGGCACTACAAAGTTCCCACTTGGCACAGCTTTAGAGAAATCACACATATTTTTATATGGTTTGTTTTGATTTTCATTCAGGTGTATTTTTTAGTTTGCATTAAGATTTTTATATAACCCATGAATTATTTAAAATTGTTTTTTAATTCCAATGAGGTCATAATTTTCTTATTGTCTTTCTGTTATTGATTTATAGCTTGATTTCATTTTGATCAGAGAAGACACTTTGTATACTTTAAATTCTTTTAAATTTGTTTTATGAGGTTTGTTTTATGGCCCGGGGTATGTTTTATATTGTTGGATGTTTCAAGGTGCATTCACTTCCTAATAGTAAATTAGTTCCTATATATCATAATACTGGGTGTCTTAAACATCAGAAATGTATTGTCTCACTGTTCTGCAGGCTATAAATCTAAATTGAGGATTGGCAGGATCATGTTTCCTTTGAAACCTGTGAGGAAATTCTTTCTTGTCTCATTCTAGTTTCTGGTGGTTTGTCAGAAAATGTTTGTCAACATTTGGCTTTCTTTGGTTTGTGGATGTGTTTGCTCTACTCCTTTGTCTTCATATATCATTTTTCTGTGTTCTTGTCTGTGTCTCTTCTCACTGTATGATGATACCAATCATATTGGATTAGGGCCCATCCTACTCCACTATGACCTCATCTTAACTAATTTCACCTACAATGACTCTATTTCCAAATAAGGTCACATTCTAGGGTACTAGGAATTAAGACTTCAGCATATCTTTTGAATTTTGGGGGGAGGTGTTGTCACAATTCAACCCATAATACATGGGCTATTAAACAAAGTCTACTGTTACTGGATGGGGTGTTCTATATATGTCAATTAGATTCTATTTGTTGATTGTGTGATTTAACTCTTGTACTTAATATATCCTTGAAGAATTTCTGTCTACTAGTTCTATCAGTTGCTGACAGGGGGTTGTTGAAGTGACCTAACTATAATTGTGGATTCATCTATTTCTCTTTTCAGTTCTGTCAGCTTTTGCTGCATATGTTCTGTAGATCTTTTAATTTTTTTAGTGTGTAAACATTTAGGATTTTTTGCCTTTCTGATGCATTGATCCTTTCATCATTATGTAATACACCTCTTCATCAATAGTAATTTTCTTCATTTTGAAGTCTACTTTATTAAATAGTGATTTAACCACTCTTGAATTTTTATAAATAGTATTTGCATCTTTTCCTGTTCTTTTATTTTGAAGGTACCTTTGCCATTGAATTTGAAGTAAAATTCTTGCAAGAAACATAGAGATTGATCATTTTTTAAGATCCACTCTGCTAGTCTCACATGATTAGTGTGTTTGGACTATTTAGATTTAACACAATTATTGGTGTATTAGTGCTTATGTTTGCCATTTTCTTATTTGTTTTATATTTGTTTACTCTGGATCTCATACTTCTGTGTTTCTTGTTTTCCTGAGCGTTACTTGAACTTTTATTTTGTTAGGATTATATATTCATTATGTATGGCATTTGTGAGTACAGTCCACCCTCCATATTTGTGGGTTCTGCATCCATTGATTCAACCAACTCTGGTTCGAAAGTATTTGTCTGTACCGAATGTATACAGACTTTTCCCCTTGTCATTATTCCCTAAACAATACAGTTTAATAGCTATTTACATAACATTTACATTGTATTCGGTATTATAAGTAATTTAGAGATGATTTAAAGTACACAGGAGGATGTGAGTAAGTTATATGTAAATATTGTGCCATTTTATATCAGGGACTTGAGCATCTCCAGATTGTGGTATCTGAGGGAGGTCCTGGACCCAATCTCCCACAGATATTCAGGGACCACTGTATATCTCTTTGTAGAGTTTTCACAGTGTTTGCACTGCATATTACAATATGTATATATATTTTACCACTTTGAGTGGTGTGTGGAAATCTCACTTCCATTTAGTTTTTTATCTTCCTCATTTTAAAATATACTCATCTTAATTATCAGATGGCACTATAATTTTTGTTTCAGTTATCAAATATGATATATAAACTCATGAGAAAAAGGACAGTGTATTGTATGTACTCACATTTCTGCTCTTTTTATTGTTTCTCTTTGGTGTTACTTAACTCCTCCTTTAATCATTTTCCTCCATTTTGGGTCAAGTCATCTATTTGCATTGATTTCCTCCTATCTTCCTTGCTATTTCAATACGATAAATCTCATGTTATCTTTCATAAAATGCTGTTTCATAGAGCTTAAAAATAAATAACTGAAAATGACTATTTACAAAGACATGTTTTTCTAAATTCATAAGTTATATATATAATCATAAATACACATACATATTTTTCCTTTAAGTAAGCTATCTCATTCATATATGTAAGAAGACATATGATCTTTGTGATATTCTCATGTATATGTGGGAACACATACTATTATTTGCATATCAATGTGAAAAGAAGCAGATATGCCATCAGGTAAGCAAGAAGAAAAATGGTTTCAGAGATGAAACTAAACGGAACAAGAAAGCATGGGGGGAAAACATAGCATAAAAGATTTAAAAATCAAGTACCTATATGATGAGATGATAAAATAATGGCATTAAAATCAGAGAATTAAAGCTGTGGTTTAAAAACCATTGTGTTAGCTAGGAAAGCTATGACAACAATCCAAAGAATGAGAGGAATAAAGAAAAAGAAAAATCAAGAAATAAAGCGCCATGGTGGCTCACGCCTGTAATCCTAGCACTCTGGGAGGCCGAGGTGGGAGGATGGCTCAAGGTCAGGAGTTCGAAACCAGCCTGAGCAAGAGCAAGACCCCGTCCCTACTAAAAATAGAAAAAAATTAGCTGAAAAACTAAAAATATATATAGAAAAAATTAGCCAGGCATGGTGGCACATGCCTGTAGTCCCAGCTACTTGGGAGGCTGAGGCAGGAGGATTGCTTGAGCCCAGGAGTTTGAGGTTGCTGTGAGCTAGGTTGATGCCACAGCACTCTAGCCCAGGCAACAGAGTGAGACTCTGTGTCAAGAAAAAAAAAATAAATAAAGCACCATATTCTCTTTGGACTCAAGTTCTATTTGTGTGTCCGTGTGTGTGTGTGTGTGTGTGTGGTGTATACTGAATGAGCTATAATCAAATATTAGCCCCCTCAGACCTTACAGTTAATTTAAAATATTTTATCAGGTACACTTTTATAATTAGTTAGTGACAATGCAGAATTTTAAAATTACAGAAAAATATTTTTTTTAATTGAATTGATAATTTTGCAGCAGGAGTTTAAAAGTTGAAAGGTTTTGACCTTACTGACTATATATATATGCACATCTAATCTTTTCTATAGGCCCTAATTTATTTTTAACTAGAGTAGAACAGGTATATTTTTAAATGTTTATATGCACAAAAGCAAAGTCAGGAGATGAGTGTCTAAGTAGAGAACACGTAGGTTTAGATGCCATGCCATTTTAAAAAATGTTTTCAATATACATTTTTATAACCACATGTCAGTTTATTCACTACATAAAGTTGGCACAGTTTCAAATAGCATTTTGCATAGAATTAAAATAACACATATTTTACACAAAGAGGTTTTGTAACCGGCTCCATAAGCAAGAAAATGTGGTTTTATTTATTTATTTATTTATTTTTTGAGACAGAGTCTCACTCTCTTGCCCAGGTTAGAGTGCCGAGGTGTCAGCCTAGCTCACAGCAACCTCAAACTCCTGGGCTCAAGCAATCCTCCTGCCTCAGCCTCCCGAGTAGCTGGGGCTACAAACACACGCCACCATGCCTGGCTAATTTTTTTTATATAGTTCTAGTTGGCCAATTAATTTCTTTCTATTTTTAGTAGAGACGGGGTCTCACTCTTGCTCAGGCTGGTTTCGAACTCCTGACATTGAGTGATCCTCCAGCCTCGGCCTCCCAGAGTGCTAGGATTACAGGCATGAGCCACCTTGCCCAGCCAAAAATGTGTTTTTTAATAGTGTTTTTAGTTCCCCTATATTTCAAATGAGTTTCAGTATTGTGGCTAGAGCTGGCTGCTCTAAGTGGCTTTGACTTGGCAGGACTTTAAAAATAGATTTTATCTTGACACTGATAGCTTAGCAGCTACAGTTTCAAAGTAGGCAGAAAGTAGACAGCTGTCAGTAAAATTTAATGACCAAAATTTTGTAGCTTTGTTGTACTAATGCATTTCTTTGAGTTTCTTTCCTAGAAATGATGCAAGCTTCTTGCAGACATGAGATAACTAGAGTCTTTCACCACCTGTTTTTCCAAAAAAGACACAGTAAGTGATATTCCATCACAGATTGTGCCCAAGGACCAATTAAGCCTGTGCACAAGGTTGAAAGAATGACCAATATTAACTCCTAGCTCATTTATTTGAATAAATAATTAAATATAGGCCAGGCGCGGTGGCTCATGCCTGTAATCCTAGCACTCTGGGAGGCCGAGGCGGGCAGATCGTTCAAGGTCAGGCGTTCGAAACCAGCCTGAGAGAGAGTGAGACCCCGTCTCTACTATAAATAGAAAGAAATTAATTGGCCAACTAAAGACATATATAGAAAAAATGAGCCGGGCATGGTGGCGCATGCCTGTAGTCTCAGCTACTCGGGAGGCTGAGGCAGAAGGATCGCTTGAGCCCAGGAGTTTGATGTTTCTGTGAGCTAGGCTGACGCCAGGGCACTCACTCTAGCCTGGACAACAGAGTGAGACTCTGTCTCAAAAAAATAATAATAATAATTAAATATAAAATATTGTCAATAAAGATTATTTCTCCAAACTCATAGTAGCAGTTTATTATATTTTATACATTTGTATTATAATATGCAAATATACATTTGTTTTATATATTTGTATTGCAATATATTTTAGTATATTATAAAACTAAAATCCCCACCCTGGGAGGGGCTTATGCAGCATTTGTTGATCATGGGATGTACGTGCTAGCATGATTTCACACTGAGCTTGCGTGCCTGCACTCTATCCCAAACCGGTAATGATACTTGCTCTCCTCATGCAGTCTTCATTTCACCTCCAGAAAAAAAAACCCTGACCCTGTTGATCTGGGAGGTTGATTTGAGGCAGTCCATACCCCACCCCTTCCCAGTAGACATGTCCACTGTAATAAATCCTTTCTTTCTCGGCAATCCTGTTTTCTCAGTGATTGGCTTTCTGTGCAGTGAGTAAATTTAACCCCTCTGGTGGGGTCGTTAACAATTTGTTGAATTCTATAAATTTGTTTTATTTCATTTTGTTAATGTAAATTTATAATACTAATATATAAAAATGTAATAATTGTTACTGTGAGTGTGGGAAAATAATCTTTATTGTCAATATTTTATGTTTGATTATTATTCGAATAGTCACACCAATATTTGTGTATAAATTTATGAATTATTGAAAGGAAAACATAATATATTCAATTTGCCGTTTTATTTTCAAAGATGCTTTTTTTGTTGTTTGTTTGAAGTAAATACTATAAGCACAGGGAAGCGGGGCAGACCAAGACGATGGAAAGGACCTCTGGAGTGCCACCTCTCTCCACTGCCATGGCAGGGATGTGGACAGCAGGGGGCAGCAGAGGCCACAGTTGCAAAGATTGCTGAGAACAGAGATGGAGGAAACACGTTTGTCAAGTCGGGCGAGCTTGACAACCCCTTTCAGGACCCGGCTGTGAGGCAGCACTGACCCAGCCCGCAGAGTGCCACGCTGGGCGTCTACAATCCTTTTGAGACCTGGGAGGTGTCACTAGCCTATGAGCCTCCCACCACCACCCCATCGCCTCCCCTCTCCAGCTCCCTCCTTGCAGCCCTGGAGAAAGCTCAGCACCACAAACCCAGGAACTGTGGCTCCTACAACGCTCAGGCCTCAGCTGCAGCAGCCAATACTGAGCTACTAGAGAAACAGGAGTTGCTCACCGGGAAGGCAGAGGAGTGAGGTTGCAAAGAGGAAAGCGGTAGTGTGCTGCCCTGGGGGCACCACTAGACAGAACAATCTGCCGGCCCCTCTGCCTTCTTTTTGCTCAGTTCAGCCTGCTTTTTCCAGGACATCTCCATGGAGATCCCTCAAGAATTTCAGAAGACCGTATTGCCTTGTTCTGCCTCTGGGTGTGCAGGACTCTGGCTCTTCTGAACTTCCTCGCCTGCCCGGCCAGCTCCTGTGTGGAGACCAGCAATGGCTCTAGGTTTGGGCTTTCTCTCCTCTGGGTCCCCCTTTTTCCTCTCTGCTATTTCATCTGCTGGTCCTGCCCCATGAATAAGGTTTTCCGAACTGACTGTTCATTCAATTTCTTCGTTTTCTCCTTCCTTTTCTTCCTCCAGGATGTGCTCTTTGTCCTCCAGGCTGTTGCTATCCCAGGTTGGGGATTCATTGACGGATCTCCACGCCGGGGTGCTGAAGGCCAACACTGCATAGCTGTGCATGTGCTGCGGGCTGCCCTCCTCTTCGCTGGCTTCCCTGTGATGGGAATCGTGATGCTAAAGCGGATCCACCCCTTGCAGCACCACACAGGTGCCAGCTTTCAGGAGGCCCAGCAAGATTTTGCGGCTGGCGTCTTCAACCCTGCAGTGCGAATCACAGCTGCCACTGCCAGTGCTGGGGCTGCTGAGAACACCTTCCGGCCACCTGGCCTCTGACTGGGGTGCCCTGGCCCAGCCACTTGGGAGAGCTGACTTAGCTCCCATCCCTGAGGGTTTGGGGCCTGGGGGAGAGGTCACTGCTTGATGTTTCTCTATAGTGACAGCAATCCCACACCATGACTGCTGACCCTGACTCCACTGTGACCCAGTCACTGCTCACCCTTACCCCATCAGGTCACACTGTTGCCACCTCTCACACACCCCAACCTCGCTTCCCTTTGCTGTGCCAAGGCTGTTGCTTTGGTTATTTAAATAAAAGGAAAGTGGAACTGGAACTCAATAAATTAATAAATAAATGCTATAGGTACTAAATTGGGAACCATGACTATTACACAAAACTTCATTTCACAAACACCATTTTTATTATATTCAAATAAAAAGACTTCTAAATTGGAGATATCTATAAGCAGACTCATTAGAGTTAATAGCTTAGTTAATAGTTTTTAAGCTTACTTATAAATTTTAGTTAAATAAACACTAAAAATAAATAAATAACTGACATAGTTCAGAGAAGAACAGATGCAGCTGAGAACTCTCATTTCCTCAGAATCTATAGTTTATTTTTGTTCTTGCTTTGTAGCATTAATAACATTTGGTGTATTTCTTATATTCTAAGTTTTTTTGACTCACAAACCTAGGCCACACTGTCCCCTAGCCTATAATGACTTTCTCTCTTCTCTTTTTTAAATTTAGTTGTCATTTCAACCACAGCTTCTACATTAGTATCCAAAAGAGATCTCTGATGCCCAGTGTTTGATGTTTCCCTTCATACGTGATTATAGGTATCTGATGCTTACCTGTGTCATTCTGTGCATAGTGTTAGTTAAGAGATTAGTCTCTACAGTGTTGAATTTTCATCACCTGCAGTTTATTTTTTAATTTTTAATTTTTTGAGACAGAGTCTCACTCTGTTACCCAGGCTAGAGTGCCATGGCATCAGCCTAGCTCACAGCAACCTCATACTCCTGGGCCCAAGCAATCCTCTTGCCTCAGCCTCCTGGGTAGCTGGGACTATAGGCATGCGCCACCATGCTTAGCTAATTTTTTTCTATTTTTTAGTTGTCCGGCTAATTTCTTTCTATTTTTAGTAGAGACGGGGTCTCGCTCTTGCTCAAGTTGGTCTCAAACTCCTGAGCTCAAGCAATCCTCCCTCCTCGGCCTCCCAAAGTGCTAGGATTACAGGTGTGAGCTACCTCGCCCGGCCATCACCTGAAGTTTAAATCCTCATTCCATTAGGTTGTCTCTTTCTGTTCTTGGGCAAGTTATTGAATCTGTCTGTTTCTCAGACTCTGTCTTAAAATAACAACATGAGTATCCATTCCCTAAGTTTATTTTAAGGAATAATTGAGTAAATATTTGTAAAATATTTAGATTGTTATTTATTTCCTAAGCACACATTAAGATTTTAATCATTTTACTCAAATATCATAGTATTGTCCATATTTTTTTCTTAAATCTGTCACACAAGACTGAATTTTTCAAATATAAGACCTATCTTTCACTTAGGCAGCCACAAAATGAAATAAAGCAAGACACATAGTAAATACTTAATCAAATTGTAAATGAATAATAACATACATTCTTTCTTAAAGTAATCTAAATTGCAGCACATTAAAAAGTATCTCATAAAAGGTAGGTTTTTTTAAACCAAAGATTTCTATGCATCAATATGGGATTATGGGACTGCAGAGACAAGAATTGAAAGATTTAGCAATTCTTCAATATTTAAAAGATTTTTATGCAGAAAATTAATCTTACCTTTTATACACCTAAAAAATTAAGTACTCATAAAATATTGAATAGATTTAGCATATTTTTAAATGATTCTAATTTTGATTTCATCACAATAATTGTTTCTCACTTTTTATGTTCAATCTGAACTTTTATCAACTTGGAATGGATAATAATAACTTTTGACTCGTAGCCAAAAAGATCATATATTACCAGGTTTCATGAAAATGGAATAATTTGTGCACTGAAACTTATTCTTAGATGAAAACTACATAGAATATACAAATGTTTGTCATTAATACCTACATAATGTTTTATTCATATCTTAAGATATTTTAGTTTTAAATACAAATAAAATTACAAATATGCTATATATGTTAATATCTCATTTGCCTTCTAAGGTAGGTATTAATGTTATTTTAAGATGCAGATACTATGAAATCAGGAATGTAAGTAATTTTCAATGTAATAGCTAGTAAAGGGAAAAATTAATGTTAGAAAATAAAATGATCTGAGTCCCAAGCCCTAACTCATATACACTATATTATACTGAATCATATACTGAAATCACATATGAATAAAGTTTAAACTGATGAATATAATTAGTATACTTTAAGTGTAGTCTCCACTTGTAAAATCATGCTATCTTTTCTCTGTCCCCTATTTTCATGGAGAAAGAAGAAAAATTTGATGTCAGTATATGCTAAAAGTTTATATAGATTTAACAAAAGACTCTATAAATTTTGGGAAAACCAGAGAGGGAAACAGTTGCCCTGTACAAGAATCACATTTTTAATTGTTAGAAATATTTTATAATTTAAAAAAAAACATTTGTTATCGTCCTCTTGCCTAGGGCTGTTCAGATATTAGGCAAATTTGTATCAGGAATTTTATGAATGGCTTATCTACACTGAAAAAAGGTATTATCATTATGAATTCTTTTTTTTTTTTTGAGACAGAGTCTCACTCTGTTTCCTGGGCTATAGTGCCGTGGCGTCATCCTAGCTCATAGCAACCTCAAACTCCTAGGCTCAAGAGATCTTCCTGCCTCAGCCTCCCAAGTAGCTGGGACTACAGGCACGTGCCACCATGCCCAGCTAATTTTTTCAATATATTTTTAGTTGGCCAATTATTTTTTTTCTATTTTTAGTAGAGACAGGGTCTCGCTCTTGCTCAGGCTGGTTTCAAATTCCTGACCTTGAGCAATCCTCCCGCCTTGGCCTCTCAGAGTGCTAGGATTACAGGCGTGAGCCACTGCGCCCGGCCTATATCATTATGAATTCTAAGTTCTCTCTAATGCTAGGACTATGTAAAACTGCATTGGTTGCAAGGTACATAGATGCTTGAATAAATTAGTGTCAGGTATACCACGTACTCTTGGAAGCCAATAGGGAAGATGTTTTTGGTACCACGGCCTGAAATCATACCATGTTAGAGGCAGCACACTAACTTCATGTTTAGCAACAGCCCTGATCTGCTCTACTGGCTACATATCAGCCCTAGAACCCAAATTAGAATCACAATAACTTTCTTTTCCAGGCCAACAAATCAGATTGAGAAGATAGAAAAAATTGGCCAGTGAAAAGATGCTATGCTAAAATCTTACTACAATCCTTAATTATCTTAACTACAAATTATACCAAGTACGAATAAAGAGAAGAAAGATTCCAAGTGCCATCCTAGAGTAGTTGCCCACATTTAGGATTATGAAACCACAACTTTGTCAAGACAGTGCCTCACCTTCTATGAATTTTTCTCTCTACCCATTCCCTTTCTAACATTTTCCAATACTAAAAAGACAAGAGTCAAAACAAAATATACCCACTGGGTAAGTCAGATGGTGAATTACTGCTAATGGACCTTGTCATGAGCATAATGGACTTGGATGATCATTATGATTCTAATAAGTAAGAGATCTTTTGCCCAGGTTTTGTTTGTTGGTTTTTTTTAAAAAAATATTATGGGTACAAAATAGTTGTATATATTTACGGGGTAAATGTGATTTTTTGAGACAGTTGATTTTTAAATACCCAGTCCCTGGGCATGGGTAAAAACCCCACCCAAACGCATCTCCACTAAATATAACTTTCAGTATCTGTGAAATTGTGTGCATGTCTACATTAGAAAGAAAATTTGGGTCAAAGAAATGTTGTCTACCACCTTTAGTGCATGTTCAATTCCATACTACACCAATAAAGCAAATATCACGATAAAGTGTGTCACACAGAAAAAGAAAAGAGAAAAAAAGAATGTGAAATAGAGTTTTTATTACTTTATAGAAACAGAAAAGAAAATAGTCTTGTAATTTCTTTCTTATTGTTCCAAATTTCAACTGATGATATTGGCAACATTTTTGAAAATTAAATGGGTAGAATTAAAAAGATACCCGAATATAATTACGTTTGCTTAATTCGTTTGAAAATTTGATGTACCATATGCTGCTATCTAAGCTATCACAGATATTTCCAATTTTTTTATTTATGTATTTTGGAGGTGCCCCCACAGTTTTCTCACTTACTGAAAAATTGTTCAACATGTTATACAATAAATAATATTGAGAAGCCTGAAAATTGGAGTTCTCCAAGATTAGGTATAAATTTATTCTGTTTTTCTACATTGCGTCGTGGCTAAAAGAAATACATGTATATGAAAAGGTAACTTTTATCTTACTAGCCAAAGTTTTCATAAATCTAAAGGATTTAGAATCAGAAAGTTGTATATAAGTTCCTTCTCTGACAATTGATAAATATATAGATTTGGACAAGTCTCTGCTGTACTTTCACAAAAAAAACTGAAAACATTGAGTTTTTCACTATATTAGGTGCTAAAATGTGCATGAACATCTACATGCCTGACATGGGGTAGGTCTTCAAATTGACATGCGTTAAAAACAAAGCATAAACAAACAAACAAAAGTAAAAGAACATCTTAATATCAGTATTTAGGAGCAAAGGTGTTAGAAAATCCCGTGTGAAAAACCCTATTATAAGGCACAGATTGGGACCATCCAGGTTTCTCAATTATCTCTCCATTTTCTGATGCATCTATTGTTCAGCCTGTCTAGTCTACACCCCCCTTTGTCTTTAACTTGTGATCTATATCATGGAGAAAATTAGTCTTGAGGTATTTATATTTCTCCTTAACTTGAAAATCCATGCACAGATCTTTATTTTGATGTGCACTTAGTTTAGGTGACCACTGCCTATCACTGGAAAATGTTACAAACTGTTAACTGGTGTCCCTACCTCCAGTCTATTGTCTTCAAATCCCACAGCACTAAAATCTAATCTTTGCCCTGTGACCAGAGTGGTGTTTCAAAATGCAACTCTGGTCCTATCATTCCCCTTCATAAAACTTTTAATAGTTTCCAATTGCCCTACAAATACAATCCAATCACTTAGCATAATATACAAGCCCTATATAAATTGTCTTTTACTCTTTTTTCATCTATAACATCTTCTTTCCTGCTATGCAATATATTCAACTAAATAACATGCAGGGGCCAAAATGAGTTATACCATTTTTCTCCCTCACTTCAGTTTCTACTCGTCCCTTTTGTACATTTTCATCTACTTAACTCTTACTTCTTCTTGTAGTGTTGGCTTAAACATTTTTCCATTTTTAAAGCTGGGTTCAGTGTCCCTCATATGTGTTACCACAACATCATCTATCCTGCTAGAACATATTCAATACTGCAGTAGCCCATTTTCTTTTTCTATCCTCTAGCAGACAATAAAGGTTTTGAAGGCAGACACAGTATTTGATAAACATTTAGAGCTCAATAAATATTTGTGAATTAATAATGAGTTTGAGTTACACAGAAATATGTACTTGGGCACTACTGTGTTGTCAGTCCTTATGAAAAATCTACTAGCACAGAACCTTCTTCTGAATAAGTTAATTAAGAGGGTTTACATTTGCCTTTGTTCAAAATAGGAAAGTATGACTTACTACTTGTTTTTAAGATATATTTCTTACAGAAATATCAAATATCTTACCATTCATATGACAGCTCAATTTAGCACTATCTGAAATTGCTGTTGAGCAGAGAAAAACTTTAAATCCAATAAAAGTATAAAATGTTGACATATAAATTCCTTATAAACTCATACATAGAATAAGAAAATGGACTGCTTAGAAAAATAGCAATTGCCTGAGAGAGTCCAGTAGATCCACTTCTAATGAGTTAATGTCTATAAGCACACTACAGAAAAATTGGCTTATATAACTGTTTTATACAATTGAAATACATTTGCAAAAGCTCTGACTAGCAGTTGTGAAGTGTTAGCTTCATGACCTCTTTAAAAATAAAATTGATTTTGTTTTATAATTTTACTTTGGGTCAAAGCATCTACAATTTTTCTTTGGGGTTTTTGTTTTTCTTTTTTTTTTGTTCTGAGACAGAGTCTCACTCTGTTGCCCGGGCTAGAGTGCCGTGGCGTCAGCCTAGCTCACAGCAACCTCAAACTCCTGGGCTCAAGCGATCCTCCTGCCTCAGCCTCCCGAGTAGCTGGGACTACAGGCATGCGCCACCATGCCCAGCT
>CAUYRT010048047.1:0-16323 GCA_963574885.1 Lepilemur ruficaudatus
AGCTCTAAATTTACTTTGGTTGGTATATCTTCCCTCTCACCCCATTCAGATCCTGTTTTTATCTGGATTATATTTGTTTCCATCTGTATTAAATTGCTGCCCACTCATCTGTTCTGAAACATAAAAGAATCCATCTGAAAAGTGTCTCTTTTTATTTCTTCTACCACCCTGTTTTATGAATGCTGTGGACTGTTTTTATGAATGAAAAAATAAAAAATTTGTATAATAGTAATTTTTCTGAAATTAAAGACTTACATAGTTTACCTTAAAAAAAATGAGGAGTTGTATCTCCTCATTAATCTCTTTATAGTATAGTACCAAATACTATATAATGGGTGACTCTTTGATTTCTTCCATGAGAGCCACATAACTAAGAATAATTCTAGGTTGTTTAAGTCATGCATACATTAACATGTAATGTGTCTCCATGTTCTATTACCAGGGCTGGGACTAGTTAGTGTAAGGTGAATGAGGTATTTGATTTAGGCACAAAACTTAAGAAAGTATCAAAAAATTCAGTAATTAAGGTAATATTTTACTGTAATATTTTAAAATCAAAATTAATACAAAAATCTATGATGAACAAAGCATCAAAGTTTTAAATGACAGTATCAGTAACAATGATGTGCCAAGTTGTACTGAAACCTGACAGGCAAGAGGAAAAATCAGTAATACTGATTCTGTCTCTGCCCTGGTATTTTATGCATTTCTAAGTAATACTAATATGTGCCAACAGGGTATTGTTTTTAGAACTACTCAGTAGCCACAGGGTTTAAGATTGTTTTCTATCATTTCCTATGAATCTGGCACACCAACTTCATTTTCCATTAGCGGAGGTCCTGGAATTGTGACATATGAGAAATTAATTATAGAATAAATGTATTCAGTCTATAAAATGAAGGGCTATACCTTATGCATTTTCTTATTTCCTAGCAACCAAATTGCACATAGTAAGTAGGCTTTTTCACTTACTAGCTGTGTAGTGTCGGGCAAATTATTTTTACTTTCTCTCTGCCTCAGTTTTCTCTTCTTAAAATGCAAATAATAATATAAAGTGAACACATGTAGTGTCTAACATATAGTAAGGATTTAATAACTATAGCCACATTGCTATTGTTTTTTTAAAAGTGAAATGAATAGTATAGTATTATTCATAGCCTTAATGCTATATCAATTGCCAAAGGCTAGGACTTACCTGTCTTGGAGGTGAGGCTACTTATATGAGTCTCTAAATTCAGGTCAGCCTCATGGTTCTAGGGGGTCTCTGGCAGGAGGGGGAAGATTCCATGATTAACCACAAAACTAAACGGAACAATTTTCTGGGGGTGAGTCCAGGAAGTACTCCTTACCAGAATTCTAAATCTGTAATGAGCATTTTAAAATTGTATTTTATTTCATAATATATAAGGATTTTAGCACGTCTTTAAAAAAAGAAGTCAATTTCCACAAGATAAGAAAGATAGATGGTCTTAATTGATTTTAAGTTATTTCAAATAATTTTTAGCAACTGCCTAGTAATAACCATGAAGGAGGCTCCATTCACACGATGCTCTCCTGTTTCACCCTCCCAATTCAATTATCCTTGGAAAATATTCCTCTATCCAACCTAGACTCCCTCTGGGAGTGTTAAAACAGTAGGTCATCCAAACTAGGGCCCACTCGATAAAATAATGGAGAATCTGATGATGTGAGTAGGTTGGCTTTCACAATAATAAGATCATAGTGGCCATATAAGTATTACTGCCATATAGTAACATAATATATAATATGTTATATTATATATATTACAGTAATATATATAATATATAACATACAAATAATATATATAAAATTACTCTATATAATTATCATGCCACTGCCCTAACTCATTGATAAAAAAATGTATCTCTAATTCTACTCATTCAAGTACAGCTATTAATTGAGGGCCAAGTAGGTGGTTTAACTTCCTTTTACTAGTTTTATTTCCAAAGAAGCCAATAAGTGTTATTATATTGATACACTAATGATAGAGGCGTGAAAGACCCAATTAAACTTTTTTTGATATCATTATAATCATATTTTTTCACATAGCTATATAACAGAAATGTTCATAGCACATATGTCTATACATTCATAATGCAATTCCCATTATGTCTATATATTATTTATTATATTTTATTTGTTGCCACATATGATAATTTTTATATTTGTCAGAAGGAAGTATACAAACATGTTTCTGTTACAGAGATAACTTCATATGAAATACTGAATATACAAGAAAGCACTGCTTGCATTATGAAAAGCAATAAATAAAAATAATTTTCTTTCACAATTTGAGTGACAACATATTAAGGACTAATAAACTTGGCCCCAAACTTATTGTTTTCCATAGTCTATAATATTAAGCAAATATCCCTATAGCCTACTGAAGATTTGAGAGTTTTCCAAGTGGATACTTTATAAATGCACACTTTTTCTCTTTTATTATATTACCTTCAGAAAGACAGATTTATTTTATGTACCAGAACTTTGTTTGCAAAGAATTATATCCCTTGTTTCTGGATTTCACTTTTAATTTAAAGACAGGTAAAAGCATTCTTGATTTATTCATAGTCTAGTGGAGAAATAGGTCAATATAGGCGTTTAGGTCTTCCCCACCAAATTAATTTTTAGCTTTAAACTATTACTTATACAACTATTAATTCGTGAAAGCTCTTTTTAATCATTTTGTTTCATTGTGAGATATAGCATATACACAAAATATTGCATATAATATGTGTATACAATTTCAATATTTATAAGTAAATGTTATCAAATATAAATAATTACATAATTTGTCTCTTAAATAAATTATATGTAAATTATAATTATATAAATAAAATATTGTAAATAAATACTCTATGTGACCTTTGATCATTTAAAAAAATAGAACACTACCTGCACACCAGAAATCTTGCTCAAAAATCTCTTACTTCCCTTCGGGAAGTTTATAACGTTGTCTTCTTGATTTCCTTTATAAATTTTTGCACCTATATATTTAAGCAAGATAGTGTAAGCTTTGTTTGCTTTTGAACTGTGTGGATAAATAGGACAATTCTTTATGTATTCTTTTGTTCAATATTTTTGTGAGATTTATCTGAGTTGCTGTGTGTAGATATGGTTCCTTCTGTATTTCACCATATGATGTATTACAGCTTATTCATTCCATTGTTGTTCGACACATGGGTTGTTTCCAGCTGTTGTCTATTGGCATTGCCTTGACTTATGCTTATGTAAGAGTTCCTATGGGGCAAATATCCATGCGTGTATTTGAAGGGTCATAGGGTATGAATTATCTTCAACTTTACTGGAATTTCAATTGTTTTCCAAATGATTGTACCAAATTATTAGTTTATTAAGTATGGAATGTCTGATTTCCTTAGTACAAAGTTTGACAGTTGATATCTCTGACATTTCACTTTGACACTTCTTGTTTATTTCTTTATTGTGAAGGAACATCCTCATTCTTTCAAATGCACGTTTTGGCTTTTGATTATCATTCAAATATTTTTGTTAGAGCAATTTTTGTGAAACTATGGATAAGTAAAAATTTCATGCTATTTTTAAATATGAGTTCTGTCATGGAAACAATGCAGAGCAGACAACTCGAAATATCAACAAAGTGTTTGGGAAGGATGTGGCTAATGAACACACAGTAGGTTGATTGTTTGAGAAGTTCCATTCTGGTGATTTTAATCTTAAAAATGAACCACGTGTATGACGTGAGACCAAGGGGGATAATGATGAGCTGAAAGCTGTAGTGGAAGTGAATCCATCTCTCAAACTATGTGTGAATTAGCAGCAAGGTTTGATGTTACTATTCCAACAATATTGGACCATTTGAAACAAATGGGCAAGGTAAAGAAACTGGATATGGGTACTACATGAATTAAACCAGCATCAGAAGAGAAAATCGTCTCAAAGCTTGCCTTTCTTTGCTGTCATGATATAAAGGTGAACCATTTCTATATTGTATTTTTGCCTGTGATGAAAATGGATTCTTTTTGACAAACCCAAGTGTTCTGCACAATGGTTGGATAAAGATGAAGTGCCAAAACACAATCCAAAACTAGAATATTCATCAAAAAAAGCTAATGGTGTCTGTTTGGTAGTCCAGCACTGGTATTATCCACTACAGCTTCATGAAATCTGGTCAGTCAATTACAGTGGATGCCTACTGCAACCAATTGGATGAAATGATGAGGATGCTGGTGATTAAGCAGAAGAGATTGGTCAACAAAGACAGGCCAATCCTCTTGCAAGACAAAGCTCAACCACATGTCACACTAACAACGCTGATCAAACTATAGAAGTCAGACTTGGAAACGCTCTATCATCCATCATATTCACCAGGACTTGCACCAACTGACTACCATGTATCCCAGGCTTTGCACTACATCTTCCAAGGAAAAATATTTAATTCTCAACAAGCTGTGGAAAATGGCTTTTGTGATTTCATCTCTACTCACTCTCCAGGCTTCTTCACTGCTGGCATAAACAAGCTAGCAGTAAGATGGCAAAACTGTGTTAATAGTTCAGGCACATTCTTTTATTAATTGTACTGCTTCTTATTGGAGATACAATAAACTACACTTTTGATTTGAAATTGGACATTTCATATTTAATGACCTTAATGGTTACATGTACACATTATTGGGAATATATTGTGAAATTAACATTTTTCTATGTTAAGAACTCTGAAAGTCTGAGATTTTATCCTATTTTCAGGTAGAAGTCAGCCTGACATAGTTTTATGAATGCTGGAGAAGATACAAGACTCCCAAGTCAGGAACAAAGGATTTTACAGCACAGCAAGAAGCATGAGCATCAACACATTTGTGTTAACCCCCCTTTGTCCTCCAGTTTCTGCAAATGTGAAGTGACAGAGTCCAGGTGGATACCTCACACATGGTAGGTTTGTGTCACAGCTGAGAAATCCAAGCTTAGGGAGTTAAAATCTTTTATGATTGTCTGTAAACAAACCTGCCCTTTGCACTGAGGAAAACATTAGCATTATTATACTGAATAGCAAGCACATTTGTCTTCAGTTTCAAAGGAGACACTATATTTTATAAGGTTGTTCAATAGACAAATATTTTTGGAAGATATTTTGGAACTAAAGGGTAGTATATACCACACTTCCAGGATGTTCAGGACTGCAAGTGACTCATGGAGAATTGTCTCCTAATACTACCAACTAGGTAAATTTTGAATATGAAACCAGTGATCCACTCCCTTTTTCCTTCTATTAGAATTCAGACTATAGTAATACTAAAGACACCATTAATCTAATTGAAAATATTTATCCTATGTACTGTCTATGATCCTGAGTACTCAATTTATAAAAATTTTTTTGATAAAAATTATTTCCTAATTTGAAAAACAAATAAAGAAGCTATGCCAAAATATTTACATTTTATGAATAGTTGAAAAGGAGAAAACAAAAAAGAAAAAAAAGCCCAATAAGTTCTACTATCTTTGAGTCAAAAACATGCTGTGTTTAAATCCTTTTGTAGCATAAAAACATATGTAGCTAAAAATTATTTTAGTTTTTCAATGAGAATTGACAAGAAATATGCTATAAATGGTCACAAATGTACTCCACAAATGTGTGAAAAAGTTATTCTTCAGAAATTACTTACTGTAGGAAAAGTATGGAGTTATAGAATACTGTGGTTTTTGACCAATTTATACATAATTTCCCATGGCTGGAATGTTTTTTGTGCTTTGTCATTTTCATAATTTAATATTTGAACAGGTTTAATAGAAATTTACAAATTCCTTTGAGACCAAATATGGCAAATTGTATTTCAGAATCATTCCTGATTTTCTAGAAGTTATCCACAAGAGAAAAAAATTATGCATTATTTATTACAGCTGGCATATTAAGAACATTTTAAAATGTCATTAATTTCCATATTTAGAAATACAACATTAAGGGGAATCTCATGGGAAAATACGGCTTATCGGTTAAATGGAAACACCGTGGGCTTTGAAGTCAAACAAACACAGGTTCAAATTCTGGTTACTCTTACATGGGTTCGAAAACCTCAGTTTCATTCTCCAAAAAATGAGGGTAATTATATTTTTCTTTCAGGAATGCTATGAAGACACAATGAGATACATAAAAATATATAAAGTCCCTAGATAGGTTGCTCAACAAATGACATCCTATGCTGTTTTCTCCAGCAGCAGCTCCCTCAAATTATTAAAAATAAATCTTAGGCATCAATTCCTTACATACAGATATTTACTAGAGCTCCTTATCATAGTATTTAACTACTAACCTGAGGGTAGGAAATTCAACTTAATGTATTTACTATAACTATACTCAGAGATAAAACTTACAAATAAAAATTCATTTTTCCTTAATGAAGAGAAAATGCACATTTTATTTTCAAATGAGAAAAATGAGATTAAGAAAAGTTAAGTGATTTAGCCAGGATGCAACAGATAATTGGTGGCAAATCAGGAACCTTCTTCTAAATCTTAGACTAGTGCCCTTCTCACTATATTGCCAATACTTAGGTAACTGCTGAGTTTAGGGTTGTCTGCTCCCCATGTTCATAGAAGTCAAGAATGCTTGCTAATATATTCTTTTGAGTTATAGTGCTGGAAATAATTTTGTAAGGAATATTTTTTTCATATACAAAAGAGGCATTATTTCTAAATAAAGAGTCTTAAAACAAAAAGACAGTGTGCTACTAGTGAAAGAATAGACAAATAGATCAATGGAACAGAATAGACAGCCCAGAAATCTACAAAAACACAGTCAGCTGATCTTTGTCCAAAGAGCAAAGGCAATAAATATAATAGGGGAAAGATACTCTTTTCAAAAAATGGTGCCAGAACAACTTGACATCCACATGCAAAAAAATAAAAAATCTAGATCCAGGATGTGAAATCCTCAAAAGTATTAGCTCAAAATGAATCATAGACCTAAATGCAAAACACAAAACTATAAAACTCTCAGGAGATAACATAGGAGAAAATCTCGGTGACCTTCAGTTTGGTGATAACTTGTTAGATACAACATCAAAGGTGCAATCCATGAAATAAATAATTGATAATCTAAACTTCATTAAAATTAACATCTTCTGCTGTGTGAAAGACAATGTCAAGAGAATGGGAAGACAAGACGTTGGCTGGCAGAAAACATTTGTGAAAGACACATCTGATAAAAGACTGTTATTGAAAATACACAAAGAACTCTTAAAATTCAACAATAAGAAAAAAGCAACTTCATTTAAATATGGGCAAAAGACCTGAACAGACACCATGCCAAAGATATACTTATAGCAAATAAGCATATAAAAATGCTCAATATCATATGTCATTAAGGAATTACAAAATAAACAATGGAATATCTCTATCAGAATATCAGAAAGAGAAATATCTAAAACGATGAGAATGACAGGACTCTCATTCATTGCTGGTAGGAATGCAAAATGGTACAGCCCCTTAGGAAAAGAGTTTGGCTGTTTCTTACAAAACTAAACATATTTTTACCATAAGATCCAGCAATCACACACTTTCGCTTTTACCTAAATAAGTTGAAAGCATATGTACATACAAAAACTTGAACTTGTATGTTTATAGCAGCTTTATTTATAACTGCCAAGACTTGGAAACGACAAAGATGTCCTTCAGTAGGTGGGTGGAGAAATAAACTGTGGTACACCCATACAATGAAATGTTATTTGGCACTAAAAAGAAATGAGCTATCAAACCATGACCAGATATGGAGGAGCCTTAATGGCATATTATTTAGTGAAAGAAGCCAATCTAAAAAGGCTACCTATTGTATTATTCCCACTATCTGACATGCTGGAAAGGTAAAATTATGGAGTGATCGGGGGAGAGAGGGAGATGTACAGGCAAAGCACAGAAGAATTTTAGGATGGTGAAATTATTCTGTAGGATACTATTAATATAATGGTAGACACATATCATTAAACATCTGCCCAAACCCAGAGAATGTACAACACCAAGAGTGAACCCTAAAGTAAACTATGGGCTTTGGGTGCTAATGATATGTCAACATAGGTTTTACTACTCCGGTAAGATGTTATAGTAGGGGAGGCTGTGTAAGTGTGGGGTACATGAGAACTCTGTACTCTCTTTATGCTCATCAAACTAATTTTAAATTTGTAATTCTACTACTTACTATGTGATGCTTATGTAACCACTCTGAGCTGCCTTCTTACCTTTAAAATGGCAATAATATGTGGACTTCCCACAGTTCTTGTAAGATAATGTATTGACTGGAAGTGTACATGCCACAGCTGAGCATAGTTACAGTGTGTAAAGGCACTTCTTGGAGGGGTCATTTCATTAATAGGGTAATGTCAGGGCTGTTCAGAAAGGGCTGATATTCAAAGTGTCCCTCACTATTGAATTTGGCCATTTGTTTTTTCTTACCTTCATCTCTAGGCCCCAGGGTAGTCATTCTTGGATACGAACTACTTTGCTAACAGGAAGCATATCCTGACATTCCCTGATGGCAGTACATTTTTGAATTAGTTATCTGTTCTGGGATTTTTATTTATTTTAACTTGATCTTACAATCTCACAAATTTTGTTCCTCTACTTTCTTGGATTTGAAATTCTTTCTCTACCCTATTCAGACTCTACTACTTAAGTCATCAGTTCAGAATGAGGTTTACAGAATGGCTTCCTTGCTGAACCTAATTTCTTCATCTATAAAATTTAGGGGTCATAATAATCCATTGACTCACTATTGAGTCATATAAAAAGTGTTACTATTACCCCTATTTATGATAGGAGGTGTTGTATGTATAATAGGGGTAATAGTAAAAATATTAAGCTTTGTGCATGGGCACTGACTAATTAGAAAGGACACTGGCTTTGAACAGAGGCAGAATTCTGGAGGGCTCCCACTGTGTAGGACATTAATCTTTTAGTTACTCAATACTGTAAACTTGGGAGGGGTCTCTAAGGGAGGAGCTAAGGCAGCCATAGTGTGTGAGTTTTCCATAGTGGGGAGGGGCTCAAGGATATAAGTATTTACCAGTCAGATAAGAATGTATTTCAGTACTTTAACTACTGTTTCAGTCATAATTACATATGCCAGTCTTATATCCATCCCAAGTAAGTGCTCTGCAAATTTTAGAGTACTATATTATTTCATAGGATCTATAAGACTTTGATCTTGATTTTGCAGAAAAATGACAATTGAAGATTTTTATATAATCTGTTGACTACCAACTGGTTGACAACAACTCTGAGCCATCTATCATGCATTCTGAGTTCAGAGAGGTTACAACGTGAAAAAATGCATATCTTGTAATCAATAAAATATCAAACAATACTCTAATTAGCACACTGTAATCTATACATGTTATATAAAATGTAATTATCCGTAACAGTCAGTATTGGATCATTAAATTAGCCTGACCAGAACAAGAGTTATTCTATATGATTTTTATTATTACTCTAATATAATTTTGATATATTTTGCATGAATTGTTTTTTTTTTACTGAGTGTTTACTATGTGCAGGCATTATTCTAAGTACTGAGGATTCACCAATGAACCAATATAGTCTTGAACTTCAGGTAGCATATAGAATAAAACATTTCAGTTACAGCTATTAAAGGTATAATAGCTCTGTGCTCTGTGAAGCCGTAGGAGGCTTTGCAAACACATCTCGGTGGCTGCTATGGGAAGTGGCCAAGAGATCACATTCACCTTCTAAACCAGAGCAGATATACTCTTCACTGTTTTACATACAATATATTGAATATGGGATAATATTTCATTTGAAGAAAGAGGTTTACTGGTAAAATATAAAGTTACAAAACCATTGATCTGGTGGACAAAGTACTAAATCGCAGCATGAAAATGTTAATTAAATTTCCAACTCTACTATTTATAATTTGACTTCAAATAACCAAACCATGTCTAAACACATGAGTGACAAATAGATGATTCCAAATGATCTTGATATTAATTTTTAGTTAAAATGTAAAGAAAGCCATGTAAATTATTCTGTCCAGGCTGCTATGCATGCAAAAGCCTTCATCCCATCCTGTGGGATGAAGATGAATTCAAGAATTCAGGAACTATCTCGTATCTACTGATGTGTAGGTTTCCCGTGCTTTTTCCTCCTTTAGAAGGCATATAAAAATATCATTATCACAGTAATATACAGTAAGTCCTAGGAGATGTGATATTCCCTTTACATTGCATTAATTTTAATTTAGTTCTCATAAAAACTGAGTGATGCTTCCCATTTTCTTTTTTTTAATTATTATTTTTTTTTATTTCAGCATATTATGGGAGTACAAATGTTAAGGTTATGGATATTGCGCTTGCCCCCTTTCCCCCATTGAGTCAGAGCTTCAATCATGACCATCCCCCAGACGGTGTGCATCACATTCATTATGTATATATATACCCATCCTCTCCCCCCCCCATCAGCCTGACACCAAAAAATGTTACTCCTACATGTCCACTTAGGTGTTGATCAGTGAAACCAATTTGCTGGTGGGTACATGTGGTGCTTGTTTTTCCATTCTTGGGATACTTCACTTAGTAGAATGTGTTCCAGCTCTATCCAGGAAAATACAAGAGGTGTTCTATCACCGTTGTTTCTTATAGCTGGTATGTGTGTGTGTGTGTGTGTGTGTGTATATCACATTTTATTAATCCACTTATGTATGGATGGGCACTTGGGTTGTTTCCACATCTTTGCAATTGTGAATTGTGCTGCTATAAACATTTGAGTGTAGGTGTTTTTTTTTTTTATAGAGTGTCTTTTGGGTAAATGCCCAGTAATGGGATTGCTGGATCAAATGGTAGACCTACTTGTATCACTTTAAGGTATCTCCATGTTGCTTTCCACAGAGGCTGAACTAGTTTGCAGTCCCACCAGCAATGTAGGAGTGTTCCTATCTCTCTGCATCCACGTCTGTTTTGGGACTTTTTGATAAAGGCCATTCTCACTGGAGATAAGTGATATCTCATTGCAGTTTTGATTTGCATTTCCCTGATGATTAGAGATGTTGAGAATTTTTTCATATGTTTGTTAGCCATTATTCTGTCTTCTTTTGAAAAGCTTCTATTCACATCCTTTGCCCACTTGTTGATAGGGTTGTTTAATTTTTTTCTTGCTGATTTTCCTGAGTTCTAAATAGATTCTAGTTATCAGTCTCTTATCAGATGTGTAGCATGCGAAAATTTTCTCCCATTCTGTAGGTTCTCTGCTCTCATGACAGTTTCTTTGGCTGTGCAGAAGCTTTTTAGTTTGATCAGGTCCCATTTATTTATTTTTGTTATTGCTGTGATTGCCTTTGGGGTCTTCTTCAAAAATTCTTTGTCTAGGCCAATGTCTAGAAGAGTATTTCCAATGTTTTCCTCTAGAATTTTAATAGTTTCACACCTTAGATTTAAGTCTGTTACCCAGCATGAGTTGATTTTTGTGAGAGGTGAAAGGTGTGAATCCTGCTTCAGTCTTCTATATGTGGCTATCCAGTTTTCCCAGCACCATTTATTGAATAAGGATTCTTTTCCCCAGTGTATGCTTTTGTCTGCTTTGTCAAAGATTAGATGGCTATATGAGGATGGTTTTATACCTGGGTTCTCAGTTCTGTTCCACTGGTCAATGCTCCTATTCTTGTGCCAATACCAAGCTGATTTAATTACTACAGCCCTGTAGTATAGTTTGAAATCTGGTAAATTGATATCTCCCATTTGGTTTTTGTTGCCTAGAATTGCTTTGTTCAAACATGGCTGAGAGATGACCCGGTGTTCACTACACCTCATATAGCAAAAGCAAACTTAAGCAAAAAGAAGAAATTGGGAGGCATCAATTTACTAGACTTCAAGCTATACTACAAGGCTATAGTAACTAAAATAGTATGGTACTGGCATGAGAACAGAGACATGGGCCAATGGAACAGAACTGAGAACCCAGGTATAAAACCATCCTCATATAGCCATCTAATCTTTGCCAAAGCAGACAAAAACATACACTGGGGAAAAGAATCCTTATTCAGTAAATGGTGCTGGGAAAACTGGATATCCACATTTAGAAGATTGAAATAGAATCTGTACCTTTTACCTCTCATAAAAATCAAATCACAGTGGATAACATACTGAAACCTAAGGCATGAAACCATAAGAATTCTAGAAGACAATGTTGAAAAACTCTTGCAGACATTGGTCTAGGGAAAGAATTTATGAATAAGACCCCAAAGGTAATCACAGCAACAACAAAAATAAATAAATGGGACCTGATCAAATTAAAAAGCTTCTGCACAGCCGAGAAAACTATCATCAGAGCAAATAGATAACCTAGAGAATGGGAGAAAATATTCACATGCTACACATCTGATAAAGGGCTGATAACTATAATCTATATAGAACTCAGGAAAATGAAGATGAAAAAATCAAACAACCCCATTAAAAAATCGGCAAAGGACATGAACAGAAACTTTTCAAAAGAAGACAGACTAATGGCCAACAAACATATGAAAAAAATGCTCAACATTTCTAATCATGAGGGAAATGCAGATCAAAACCACAATGAGATATCACTTAACTCTAGTGAGAATGGCTTTTATCAAAAAGTCCCAAAACAACAAATGTTGGCATGAATGTGGAGAGATGGGAACACTCTCACATTGCTGGTGGAGCTGTAAACTAGTATAACCTCTATGGAAATTACTATGGAAATACATCAAAGAACTCAAAGTAGAACTAACATTTGATCCAGCAATCCCACTATTGGATATATACTCAAAGGAAAAAAAGATTCTATAGTAAAGACATCTGCACTCGAATGGTCACAGCAGCACAATTCACAATTGCAAAGATGTAGAAACAACTCAAGTGTCTTTCAGTTACATGAGTGGATTATTAAAATGTGGTATATGTATACCATGGAGTACTACTCAGCTACACAAAAAAAGATGAACTAATATCCCCTATACTATCCTGGATGGAGCTGGAGCCCATTCTTCTAAATGAAGTATCACAAGAATAGAAAAACAAGTACCACATGTGCTCATTATTAAATTGGTAGTAATTGATCAACACTTATGTGCACATATCAAAGTCACTTAGGTTGTCAGGCAGGTAGGAGGGAGTAGGAAGTGATGGGTAAATTCACACCTAATAGGTACGGTACACGATGTCTGGGTGTTCGGCACACTTGTAGCTTCAACTTGAGTAGGGCAAAGGCAATATATGTTACCAAAGCATTTGTACCCTGTAATATTCTGAAATAAAAATGAATGAATGAATAAATAAATAAGCAAAAAAAGTCAATACATTTTTATTAAAAAAAAAAAGCAAATCAACTTCTAATCTTCAAAATTGACCATTAAGAAGAGAAAAAGACAAACCAAAAACTGGGAGAAGCTATTTGATAAACATCATAATCAAGATATTATTAGTGTCCATACTATATAAATATATAAAGAATGCCCATAAATTTTTTAACAATGCAACAGTGTAGAAAAAATGGGCAATAAGTATGTATAGACATTTCGTTCTAGGGGAAATAAGCATGACCTACAAATATATGAAAATGTGCTTAACTCCATTAGTAATCAGGGAAAGGTAAATTAAGCATAATAAGATTTTACTTAGCAGAGTGGCTAAAATTTATAAGTCTGATAGAACTAAATATTGATAAGTATATTGAGCAATGGGAGCAATGGGTTGCATTTTGGAGTGCATATTGAAACAAACTCTGTTTGAAATTTTCTTTTAAATTTTAAAATTTCCATATCAAAGACCTCAAAAATTTCATTTCTAGGTGTATGTATCTTACAAAACTTAGGCATGTGCATACCGGAAGATATATGTATAAGACCACACTGAGCAAAACTTTTATAATAGCAAAAAAGTAGAAGCAGCCTAAATGTTCATCCTCAGTAAGATGGGTAACTATATTACAGTATATTTGTACATCAGTATGTTATATAAAATGAAGTAATAGCTACATGTATTAGCATGCATGAATTCCAAAAATAGTGTTTAATATAAAAAGAAAATCACAGACTACATTCAGTAAATATGTTATTTCAAAATCAGAATAAAATGAAGAATACATACATGTGTTCGTGTATAACCTGCAAAATTTGAAAGAAAAGCCAAACAATAATTAACACAAAAATTAGAACTGTGGTTACATCAACCTAGGGAGCCCAAGTAGAACTGTAGTATTGCTGGGCTGAGGAAGTAGAGGATCTAAGTTCCATGCTGCTGAAACTGCTGGTATGGGGCAGCATACCTACAAGGAGGTAGCTGAACAGAGGGGAGAGCCCAGAGTTCCTCATATCTAATTGGCCAAGAATTGAGCTGCACATGTGCAGGGCAGTGTTCACAAGGCCTAGCACAGAGATTTCCTGCTTCAGGGATGAGAGCTGGGAAAGGTCAGCTGATATTAAAGGTCCTGCAGTTCTGGAAGACATTGGGGAGGGCTCTCTTACAAGCTGCATACAGCTGACTTCTTGTTGTATATTCACAGCGTGAAGAGAACAGAAGAGAGCTCTCTGGAGTCTCTTTTATAAGGGCACTAATCCCATTCATGAGGGCTCCACCCTCATGACCTAAATTATGCCTAAATATCCTACCTCCTAATACCATCACACTGTGGTTTAGGATTTCAACATATGAATTTCAAGGGGACACAAACATTCAGTCAATAACAAAAATGATAGACCAAAATCCAATCATATCAATAACATTAAATGAAAAGAGACTAAAAACTCCAACAGAAAGGCACAGATTGTCAGACTGGATAAAAACCAAGAACTATCTCTATGCTAGATACAAGAGAGACATTTTCATTTAAACTAAAAGTTCAGAAAGCTATTCTTATTCTGCTGTTGAGTCTCTGATTTTAGGATATTGTCTTAAAATATAAATCATCTTTAACTATCCTTAGCTATATTAATGACATTTTCAAAAATTATGCCTCTGACTCCACCCTCTTTTGAGCTATATTGCCATGATACTTCAAAATACACATTTTATTTAAGTGCATTGTCATTTTAGCTGAAACATACTCAAGGTTAACTTAATCAAATGTCCCCTCTCAATTTTTCTTTCTCCATCAATAAAATTACCATTTTTGCTAATTTTCTATGTTCAAGACCTTGAAGTGAATTTATATTTCATCTTTTAATCACTAAATCACATTGCATTTTTCATTTCAAAATGTCTCTTTCTACTGCTACAGTTATTTAGGTTGCTGTTATTACATGTATTTTGTAGAGTGGCCAAAAAGTATTTGAGCAGAGAAGATCGATGTTATCTGTATGTATTTCTCCAATTTCTGCACACATTTCAATTTTTACTCATGTTCATCTTGACATCTTCTATGTTATTGGATGGAACTCATGCAAACAGGTCCTGATGATTGTTCCTAGGTCATTACTTGATTTTTGTTGAATTTCAAGCTTAAGGTCTTTGTAGTCACTTGGTATCAGAACTTCCTTAAAAATGTTATTTATTTAGGAAAAAAACCATTATACTAGCATTAGAAGAAACATAAACGTTTCTACAATTCCATTATACCTAAAAATTACATTGTTTAAATGATAAACTTTTAGAGATATATTTTTGTGTTCTGCTTTTAAAATGAAATACATACTTCTGCTGAAAAGTCTTCATATTTTAATGCTCATATTATATTTCATCAAGCCATTGTACCATGATTTACTGAAACTATCCCTCAGTGTTAAATATCAGGGCTCTTTAAAAATTTTATTTTTGCCATCATATGTAACTCTGGAATGCATTTTTTCTATATACTTTTTTGATAGGATTAATATTAAGATAAACTCCCAAGAAGTGGATTACTGAGCCAAAGACTATGAATTTTTTTTAATGATTCTTGACGTATTCTACCAAAATTATTTCCAAATATGTTGCAATTATTTCTGAACTGGCTTATCCCATTCTAAATCAACATATCTTGTACATCACTCTGATTAGTTCTTTTCTTTTTCTTTAAGTGTACAATTAAATGATTATTAGGGAATTTGCCAGTATGTACAGTTAATCACATAAATCAGTTTTAGAGGATTTCCTTCCCCCCATTGAGACCCCTAATTCCCTTCCCCAACTACTTTTCAAGCATTCTCCTCCCCTCCACAGTGCCCACCACATCGCTCAGATGTGGGTATATCCCCACCCCCTGAATCCCTAGTGAACACCACCACCATTTGAGCCCCATAGTGTTAATCAGTCAGTACCAATTTGATGGCGAGTACATGTGGGGTCCATTCTTCCAGTCTTGTGTCACCTCATTTTGAATAATGGGTTTAAG
>CAUYRT010048051.1:0-44201 GCA_963574885.1 Lepilemur ruficaudatus
TCCCAGCTACTTGGGAGGCTGAGGCAGAAGGATCGCTTGAGCCCAGGAGTTTGAGGTTGCTGTGAGCTAGGCTGACGCCACGGCACTCACTCTAGCCCGGGCAGCAGAGTGAGACTCTGTCTCAAAAAAAAAAAAAAAAAACCTGTGCATCAAAGGAAACAATCAATAGAATAAAAAGGTAACCTATAGAATGGGAGGAAACATTTGTAAATCATACATCTGATAAGGGGTTCACATCCAGAATGTGTAAAGAACTTCTACAACTCAACAACAAAGAAAAACAAAAAACTCTACTAAAAAATGGGCAAAAGACTTAATTAGATGATTCTGCAAAGAAGATACACAAATGCCCCAAAAGCATATGAAAACACATTAAACATCACTAACCATAAGAAATGCAATTGAGACCACAGCGAGATACCATCTCACACACATTAGGATGGGCATTATCAAAGGAACAAAAACTAATAATTGTTAGTAAGGATGTGGAGAAATTGGAACACTTGTACACTGTTGGTGAGAATGTAAAATGATGCTACTATTATGCAAAGCAGTATGGAGATTCTTCGGAAAACTCAACATTGAGTTATCATATGATTCAGCAATTCCACTTCAGGGTATATATCCAAAAGAATTCAAAACAGGAATCTGGAAGAGAAATTCACACAACTATGTTCTCTGTAGCATTATCCCAATAGCTGAGAGGTAGAAGCAACCCAGGTGTCCAACAACAGGTGAATAGATAAAATGTGGTATATGTGTAATACACACACACACACACACACAATGGAATGTTATGCAGCCTTAAAAAATACTGTCACATGCTGCAACATGGATGAACATTGAGGACATTATGCTAAGTGAAATACTCCAGCCACAAAAGGACAAGAAAGTACCGCATAATTCCACTTAGATGTGGAGTATCTAAAGTAGTTCAAATCATATAAACAGACAGTAGAAAGGTGGTTGCCAAGGGCTGAGTGACGATGTGGAGAAATTAGTGCTTAATGGGTGCAGAGTTTCAGTTTTGCAAGATGAAAAAGTTCCAGAGATTCTGTTGCACTACAATGTGAATATACTTAACATTCCTGAACCATACCCTGAAGATGTGTTTTCTACAGTAAAACAAAATAAAACTCTGTAGTGAAGCATGACTTCCCTAGTACACAATTAATGCCATCTATTATGGTAATTTAAAAGAGGTATGTTTGATATTTTGAAAAGCTGAAGAACAGCAAGTATCCTGTTTCCACAAGCTGTAACCCAGAACATAGTCTCAGCAAACACGCTGACATCTTTCTTCACTACCGCTGTAGGGATGAGCAAGGCTCCAATCAACATGCAATGCCCAGATGTCTCTCATTGACATTGAAGCATAACCATAGGAGGTTATGGTTGGAGGCCCACAGCTTAACAGGGAAACCAGTCTGTTGGTAAAGTTGCCAACATCCTAGGACCATGGCCACTGCAAATGAGCCCGGTCTGGGAGGTGAAGCAATGAGTGTTTCCTAAGGGGAAAATGTGTTATTAAAATCAAATGACTGCCTCATGCTGCAGGAGAGAAGAGGACCAGCCCATAATTCCCTAAGTTTTTCTTTTTCTTTTCTTTTTTTTTAATAAGTGCTTTATCACTTTCAGTTTTCTCAGCTCAAGCCAGGGATATTTGGGAGTTGTTATGAGATTTGAAAGAATGCTGAGTTTTTGATCTTGTCAGGACTGAAAGTGCTTTATAAATGTCAGAGTTGGTGTGTGGGAATCTAGGGCACTGCTCCAGTGTGTACCTTGTGAGTCAGCTAATGAGGCCACAGGAGAGCAGCCATCTGAGCAACTCCTTGGGTAGTCCTGACTTCGAAAACAGCTCTTTGGGTCCAGGCAGCCAAAGAAGAACTTCACCTTGCTGTTGTTGTTGTTGAATTGCAAATAAGTATGCAGGTTAAAATTAAGTCATTCCCATTGAAAACATTTCTAATACTTGCATTGCCCCCTGTTTGAGGGAAGATATCACATAGGGGTTTCTTTTTTGACCTTTACCATTAAAATTATCTTGATTGAGTGTGGCCCCACTCACTGCTTAACTCCTCCTGGATGGTTCCTTATATTGGATTCTTTGTTTGTTTGGTTGGTTTTTTTTTTGTTTGTTTGGTTGTTTTTTTGTTTGTTTTTCCAGTATATTATGGAGGTACAAACATTTTGGTTACATGTAAAACCTTTGCCTCGCCCAAGCCTGGGCCTTACGTTGGATTCTTGTTCTTTGATCCCCCAGAACTTAGTACTGTTCTTAGTATCATTTCTACCAAATAGTAGGCTTGAAATAAATACTTGCCTGGGAATGAATGGAAGCCAGACTGGTTTAAAGTTTTGAGTTTAGCATTATGATTCTGTTATTGCTTATATGGCCTTTGATTAAATGAGTCTGACCTTCATTATGGCTTTTGGGTTCATTAAAAGAGATATGAGGTTAGTGATAAACCATTGCGGTTGTTGCAGTTTGTTTTTAGCCCTGAGATTCTTGACCCTCAATTATCAAGAAAGTAAGGCCCTGGAGAAGCATTCATATTGTAAGAGACCTTCAAATTCTCATCCAAAGCATTTCACCAAGAGAAAAGGTTTGTGGTTCCAAATAAGGTTACAGTGCTGAGGTTTTGAAGACTCAGATCAACTCGCTCCTCTATGTAGGGTATCACAGGGTCCATATCAAGGTATTCAGTGTGTTCGTGGATAGTACAGTGACTGGAGTTTCTGCAGTTGGCCATGGGCAAAGAGGTACTCTGCCATCTTTCTCTATGCCACATGCACCATAAGTGTTTTCCCAAGTGCATTCTATATAGCTTGAGTTTAAAGGTTTTAATTGTTTTATAAAAATTGAATTCTATGAGCAAGCAAGTTTGAGAAACATGGGCTTGAGCAAAGTAAGATTTTTCAAAGCTTTTTTACACTTACATGCTTTGGGACTGACTCTCTAGGAGGATGTGAAGTGTGTGATACTCTCTCCCAAAGATGATCATCATAAAAACTTTTTAAGAATTTTCCAGAATTATTGTTTTATAGAATGCACCTGAGACAACCACACTCTCTAATTTTGAATGCGAATCCACATATACTTTTTAATAGTTTGTCTATTTGCTGTGCCATTGTCTGTACCATTTGTTCAATTATATTATATTTATGTCCTCTTTTTTAAAAATCTCTATCTGGAAATCAAACCTTGATTGTAGGTACTTAGAATCTAAGTTGTTCAAGATTATTGAGATAATCAGGATCACAGTGTAACCATCTTCCCATGTTGACTACATGAATAATGAACCACAAAGGAGCAGTTCCTGTGTACTTTGATATTTGACATTGATGGGATATAGAATCAAAAAAAAAAATAGGTTTTGAGGTACTTATTTGATTTTTTTGTGAGGCTATAGAATTGTAAAGATGTTTAGTGATTGTATGTCCCAACTGTTTATTCACCCCATATTTATTGAACCTGTTTTATGTTCCTAACATAAAATTGGATCATCATCTCTATTCTTATCTGATTCTTGAATTCCCTCAAAATAATTTATAGACAGTTCCTGGAGACTTCTAGCTGGAAGTGAGTATTCTAATATTTGGTGCAAATGTCTTATTTTATCCCTTAGGACACTGAAAAGGCCAAGTAGTGAAATAACTTGCCCAATATCACAGTTAATTGGTGGCAGTGGAGAAAACAGGACCCAGATATTTGAGTTCTAGCCAGTGCTCCATCTAGTACTGTGACAAACATAAACAGGAGGGGCAATTTTTTTAAACTAATGATTGAGTTTGTAAGACTTGAAATAGGAATTTCTCCAAGTTGGAAAGTATGTTATCCCTACAATTTGATTTTTATTAATCTAGTGAATATTTATTGTGTATGTGTCATGTACTGCATGCCGTTTAGTATTTTGGAGACTAAATCTTCATTAAGTTTATATTCCAGAGGCTTCAATATCACTTGTAACTATAGACTTAATTTGTAACTATACTGATGGTTATTGGAAATACCCATCAAAAAGCAAGAAGTGTGGTTTGTGGAAGGTGTCATCGCATTGTCTTTTGGTTCTGACCTTGACATACTAGGTCGTGTTATGATGACAACTTTAAAGCTCATGTGACTCAGATATGATTCATTCAGGGTCACTTCATGAGGGCTTGTGGTGTATATGACAATGTGCTAAGCATGGTGGGTAATGCGAATAATATAAGGAATTTTAGTGAAAGTTATTAGTTTAACCAAGGGGGTAACACACACACACACACACACACACACACACACACACACACACTCTTTCTCTCTGTCTCACACATAATTCCATACAAACTAAAATGCTTTCTGGATTGATAAGTGTATGATTACACGCCAAATGAACGGTGTAGGCATACAGACATACTTCCCTATATTATTAAAACCTCCTATGTACATGTAGCATATGAAACCTTGACAAGTTACAGCATCTTTCTTAGACTCAGTTTCTTCATCTAAGAAAAAGGGGTGATAACAGTATGCCATGAAATTGTTACAAGAGTAAATACAGTTACATAGCTGCTCATGCAAGTCATGTTAGACAGTTGGTGTTAAATTTTGGTTTGTGTTTTTCTTTATCTCCAAATGCCTCCACAGTTGAAGAGACATGATCTCAGTGAAAAAGCAAGATATGGTGTAAGTAACTACAGAAAAATCAGTGGAAGAGATTTGTAATTGGAACACAAACTTGTGTCAGTTGTATTTTCTGGCAATGAATAATAGTAATAAATGTATTTCTGCACTGTAATCTCAAAAGACCAAAGAAATCTTCCTTGAATACACAGGAATGTTGAATCTTAAGATCTTAGCAATGAAATGGATATTTTATTTTCACCTAGATAGCATTTATTTCTCCTTTTCCTATAATAGCATATAGATTTTTACTGCCGTAGTCTGCCCTTCCTCCATTTTAGCGGGAAATAAACCCAAAGCTCATGATGCACACCTTAGAATAGACTGTTCAGAACTTCCAGACACCCAGACTCCCCTTGCTTGTCTGGTTATTTTGTTTCCTTAAGCCTTGAGTTCTAAGGGTAACTCCATAACCTTTCATTAAATTCCTTTTGTGGTTATGTCAGTATGAGTTAAGAGTCGGAAGCAACAGAAACTAATACCAGCTACATTTGGAGTAAAGTAACAGCACACACAAAGGCAAGGAAATGAAAGATTACGAGGCACAAGGAGTAGAAAATGCTAATAGATGGCAAAGTTTATGCTAAAGAATAGTAGAAAAGCAGGTTACAAAGACTGAATGGAGCTGGACTGTTGAAGACCTTGGAAGACAGTCATACAGGCTGTCGTTGTATAAGATAATAATCTATTGTAATGTCAGAAATCTACTGAAAGGGTAAATGCTTATGAGTTTTATTTTTTGCAGTATGATAGTCTCCCAACCAATGCACAGGATATCCTAGATGACTTTAGCGTAGACTGTATATTCTGAGACTGCAGCTTGGATATACTTTTCTGTACAGCAATTTCTCGCTATGTGAAATGTGTCAGTGCCTTGTTATCATCAACAGACCCTAATCTCCCTGAGTGTGCGGATAAGGATAGATCGTGTTTGGGCAGAAGCAGTGGTCTAGGATTTAGCAGGATTCAAATCCTGATTCCGGTACAGATGAGGTAAAGGAACATAAACAACTGCTGAGACATGGCCAGACTTCTGTTTTATCACGGACTGTTACCGGTCCGTGGCTTGGGGTTTGGGGACTGCAGTGCTCTGTGATTCAAACACTTAGTACAAATAAAAATTTGTACCAGAACAACGGCACCAAGAAAAGAATAGCAACTACGACATTTACTGTTCTGTGAATGCTCACGATCTGTGAAGTAATCTATTTGGTGTTCTTTGTTTTTGTTTTAGATTTTTCAAATCAAGTTTATCTTCTGTGTTAGGCAGTATGTCGCAAATATTTGTTTAAAAAACAAAACTTCCATTTTAGGATAATTTCAGATTTATATAAAAATTATGAAAATAGTGCAGAGTTTCCCATATACCCCATACCCAGTTTTCTATATTAAGTACCTACATTTTTCATGTAATTCTTAAATCCATGAGATGATTATTGTGATACACATCAAGTGAAGTGTAAGATGGCTTTCTAGTTCTTGTTTTAAGAATGTATCGCACTAAGAAAGTTACTTGGAGTAACCCCTTTTTGTGTAGTTATGTTATCAATTTAATATGGAGTTAAGTTTATTTGCTCATTGTCTTTGACTTTAGGGTTGGCTTTTATCCTTTTAAATTTATTTTCTGAATTATAAAATACTCACATATTGAGCATTAAGCTGTATAAAAAGTTGTACTCAGTCTCATCTTTATCTCTTCCACCTTATTTTCATGCTCCCATAAGAAACCGTTTTTTAATTTTCTGATTTATCGATAGTGTGTATATGTAAACACACATGCTGCATATATATACATACATGTGTATGTCTGTACATGCCTACACATGAATATAAGTATGTGCATGTATATGTTTATTTACTCACATTTACCCATATTTTTTGCTCAAAAGGCATGCATATATTATTTTGTACCTTGTTATATTTACCTAACAGCGTATCTTAAAAATAGCTCCATGTTTCATCATAAAAGTATACAAACATTTTCTTTTTGCATGGGTAAATACTACTCCACTGTGGGTGTATGTACTACAGTGTGTTCAACTAGTCTTCTATTACTAGGCATTTAGGTTTTTCCCAATATTTTGCTGTCACAATTAATACTATCATGAATATGTGCATTTGTTATTTAATTCTTGTGGAAATATTTTTTGGGGGGCTAAATTGCTAGGATACTGGCTCAAAGGATGAATGCTTATAGAGTTTTGTTAGATGTTAAAAAATTCTTCACAAGGATTGAAGCATAATGCAATCCAACTAGCAATATATGAGCTTACCTCTTTCCCTGTAGATTCAGCAGCATAATTTGTTTTTAGACTGTTAAATGTGGCAATTCTGATATGTAACAAATGAATGTAAAACATGTTATTAATTAATATAAGACCAATATGGTTAAATGGCTTCATGTAACATTTTAGAAATTAAATTTTTGCCAAGCCAAGTACAGGGCACCCTGGCATTTAACCAGAAGGGTGTAAAAGTTAGATATTTTGTAAGTATAGCTTTGACAATGCGTAACGTTGTGCATCCGAAGAAAGACTTTTTTGTGTCTCAGTTTTTCTTAGTGGATTTGTGTGGCATGGAGCATGTAGATATATGTCCAAAGGAACAAGTAATTTTTTTTCATGAAAATGAATCACATTATTCAAAGGTGACTTCTAGACTCTTCAAAAGACTGATAGTTTTTTTTTCTATGTACTCAGCCACGTTTATAGGCGCCAATATCAGATGATTGAATAATGAGACCTGAACTGAAATGTTTATTGTATCAAAAAGATTTTAATGAAATATACTTTTATTGGTGAGCATATCCCTTGGAGCTTGCCAACTGTGTTTTATTTGAAATGTGTTTAGAAAGGATGATTTAGATCAGAGAAACACCTGCCTGTAAATGCCCTTTGGAAATTGTAGATCCCATTATTATGAGAAAGGCAAAAATCAGCTGAATGGGAGAGTATGACTCCTACTCTTCATTAGAGATCACTGCTTGTGCATTCTGATGTCTTTAAGATGATTGTGACTAAGCTGATATAATTTAAGCAACAAGTTATAACAAAAAAAAAATTGCAAGGAGGGTGCATGGCTTTTGGTCCTAGCACTGTCCTTTGTAACCTAAAGCAAGTCATTTAATAGTTCTGGACCTCAATTTCCACCCCCCCCCAAATGTGGGCAGTTAGGGCTAGTTGATCTTTAATGTCCTTTACAGTTTGAAATGTATTCTTGCTTTTAATTATAGTATCCATCTTTGCTCTCTATGTTTAACCCATGGCACCTTCCATAGGGAATGGGTAGTTCTACATAGAAATTACCTTGTTCTTGAGTTTTCAGAATCTTCCCTAAAATTATTAATACCACTTGTAAGTAGCCTATTGATTATTATAAACCATAGAAGTTTGAAATTTGTGAGAAGCTACCATTTATCTAAAATTGCAGGAACTAGAGATAGGGAAAAAGCATGTTTACTGATGATCTACATTTGTTTGTGCTCAAAGGAAATGCTCATTGGAGCTTTCTGGATTTTGGATTTTTGAATTTGGGATGCTTAACTTATAATATAATGCAGATATTCCCAAATCTGAAAACATCCAAACTCCAAAACACTTATGGCCCCTAGCATTTTGGATAAGAGATTAAATATCTTGTTGAAGAAAATGTTGAAGAAAATGTAGGGGAGAAGCTCTACAATACTGTTATGGGCAATGATTTTTTTTTTTTTTTTGGTATGTCTGTAGAAACACAGGCAACAAAAGTGAAAAATACACAAATGAGTTTGTATCAAACTCAAAAGCTTCTGCACAGCAAATGAAACAGTAGAGTGAACACACGACCTTTCAAATGGGAGAAAATAAAAATGTGCAAATTGTACATTGCATAAGGGATTAATATCCAAAATATATAAGGAAGTCAAACAACTCAATAACAAGAAAACAACCTGATTAAAAAATGAACAAAGGCCCTGAATATACATTTGTCAAAAGAAGACATATCATTGGCTAACAGGTATATAAAAAAATGTTTGCCATCATTAATTATCCAAAAAATGAAAATTAAAACCAGAATGAAGTATCATCTCACACTGATTAGAGTGGCTATTATCAAGAAGGCCAGGATTTGGAGAAAAGGGAACCTGTACACACGGTTGGTGGGAATGTAAAGTAGTATAGTGTTTATGGAAAACAGTGTGGAAGTCCCCCCAAAATTAAAAAATAGAACTACCATACGATCTAGCAATCACACTACTCAGTATATCTCCAAAGGAAATGTAATTAGTGTGTCAAAGAGATATCTGCACTTCCGTGTTCATTGCAGCATTATTCACAGTAGCCAAGATACGTAATAAACCTAAGTGGATAAACCTCAGTGGATAAATGGGCAAAATATGGCATGTATGCACAATGCAGTACTGTTCAGCCTTAAAAAAGAAAGAAATCCCACCATTTGCAACAACATGGATGAATCTGGAGAACATTATGTTAAGTGAAATAAGCCAGGCACAGAAGGGTGAATTACTGCATGATCTCACATACAGAAACCAAAAAAGTTGAATTCCTGGAAACAGAGATTAGAATGGTGGTTATCAGAAACTAGGGGTGGGAGAGGTTGGGGAGATGTAGGTAAGTGGATACAAAATTTCAATTAGACAGGAAGATTAATTCAAAAGATACATTGTACAACATGGCCACTATAGTTAATAACAATGTATTGTGTTCTTGACAATTACTAAGTAGACTTTTTAAGTATTCTCACCACAAAAAAGTGATAAGCAATTATGGTAACGCATACGTTAATTTATTCAATTTAGCCATTCCACAGTGTATACACATTTCAAAATATATACAATAAATACGTACAATTTTCATTTGTCAATAAAAGTAAAGATGAATTTCTATATTTGAAATACCAAGTTAGTTTATGCACGTGTCTTTTTACAGCCATGGTAATACTTATTTTATTCTCAGCTGTCTCTTATGCTGCCACCCGTGAGTGTCTTGCATCATGCATGGCACCTCCGAAATGGAACATAAACTTTGTTTGGAAAAGAGTGGAGACAATTTTGTTGTTTGTATGCTGTTGTTAATTCTGCTATTCTAAACTCAGATCCTTAAAAACATTTTGTTACAGGAATGAGATGAACATTTCAATGAAGTCCAGGAAAAAAGAATACCTTAATGAGATACACTTTGAAAACCTTAAAATGAGTATAAGAAAATGTTATATATTAATAGTAAGAGTCCTATGGCCAAAAAAATGTTAGCATGATTGAAAACTGTGCATGGCTCTTTGACTGTTGGTCTCTCTGAAAGTGGCTTGCTATTATAAATATACTTCTGTTAAGTGTCTTGATATCAGGCTTAACTTATTCAATTGTGAAAAAATTTAATTTGGTTTTTAATACTGTAGTGAGATATATTTTGGTTTTAAGAATTATCTCAAAATCAAATCCTAATCTTTCTAAGAACTATAATGTTGTCATACCTTTATAGATCAGCAAGGAGTGATGCTAGCCATGGGTCTTCCGAGCTAACCATTAAACCATATTTTTTTCTTACTTTCTTTTGCCTTTCCTTCTCCTGTTGAATTTCACATAAAAGGAATTAATGTGGGATAGCACTGCAACAGATTTTAATATCTCATTAACATTAAATTATTTTATTTCAATACAAACATCACTTCTTGTCCATCTCTTTTTGCCTAGGTGAAGAGCTAAGAATGCTTTAACCCAGAGATGCTTGACATTTTTAACTCTGCTAAATTTGTTCAACTGCCTCAAATTATTAATGAGTCAGGGCATTAGTAAATTAATTTAAAAATAAAGATGTTAATATTTTTTGATCCATACATAGGCAGGCACAGACAATATTAGACTCTTTAAGAACATTAATAAGTAATCTGTTCTATACATATGTGTGAGAAGTTTTTATTATTTCTCTTTTATTTATTCATTATAAAAATAATGGCCGAATTCTCGTAATGATTTGCTTAATGAAGGAAAGAATCTCTTTAATAAACTTTTACCAATAATAGTGTTATACCTATTAAAATGGTGTTTTAGTATTGTCATTCAAGCAACATGAAAGATACTACATAAATCACCCTTTGTGGGGGAAGAAAGAGAACAAAAAAGAAAAGACTCAAATTTAATTTAAGATTGTCAAGAAAGCAAATTGTAATAGACTTGCTATTGTATAGGATGGTGGCAGTGTAGCAGAACTTAACCTCACCACGTTTTTGAGGCTGGGAAGGAATAACATTACGACCAGCAATTTATATTTGGCAAGATCGAATTTGGTCAACTTCAGTTCCCTGAATTGGAATTTTGCCGAGACGACTGTTGTTGCCTGAACCCTCTTTTGACGTCTTGGTGAGGTTGGCCTGAATCTTGTGTGAGAAAGGCCATTGTCCTAAGTTGGGTGTCATTCTTGGTCTATTTCCGGGTCACAGTCTGTTCAACTACTCACAGTCATTTCTCTGCAATCTTTAAAACTCTCTAAGTGGCTGGAAGAATGGCTGAGACCCTAATCCCTGTATGGCATGTGTATATCCAGCCTGCCCATATAAATAGTAAGTGTATGCATTAGCATATTTTTGTGGCTTTTATGCTTATCCTGAATTTCCAGGAAAAAAAAAAAAGAGCATGCCCTCTTTATACTTAACCCTGTCTCATTTCCACCTCCATTCCACAGGATACCGAGTACAGTGTTTTGTACCTAGGAAAAGTAAAATCACCCCATTCATTCACTCACTTGCTGTCTTTTCCTGTCATTATCTGGTAAAAGAAATGTGTCCTCACTTCAAAAGAGATGAGGCATTTATAAGGAAGAAATGTAATTTAATCATATAAATGCTTCCGGACAGTTTCTTACTCTATTTTTTGTATCACTACTTAGTTGAGATTTTCAAAGCAGGTCAAAAGACCTGGATTCTCACTTTGTGACCTTGTGAGATTGATTGGATTTTTTTTATCTACCTCAGTTTATTCATCTTTATAAGAACACTCACATCCATTCAACTTTTTCTATAAGAGCATCGTAAGGATGAAATTGGGAAAAGGATTGTACAAATTTTAGGAAAAAGAAAATAGATTTTAAAAATTGTTCATTCAATTTGGAAAAACTGGAAAAAATACATTGGTAATGTACGTAGACATATACATAAATGTACATGGACATGTGTGTGTCCGTACATTTCTTTAATTGAGGCAGAATTTCCATTCTTGTCAGAAATAAGTTATACAGACCTGTGTCACAGAATCTTTCTGAATCGAATATTTTTGCATATTTCTTGCATTGGAAAAAATAGTTTCACATGGTTAAAGAACACCATTCTGTTAAAATGAGTGCTTGTGATTTGAATAGGTGAAGCTTCATTCAGAAGTGGCGGTAACTCTGTAATACTTTATTGAGGTCAGACTAAAAATAGAAGCCAGAGCCTTGGTGCTTACTGCTGTCTCTTAGTGACATAGCTGCAAATGCCATTTCTGCCGTCTAGACCTCAGTTGATTCAATGACAGCTGAGGCCCACCATAAGCCTTAGTAATGGGAAGAGCTGATAATCTCATTTGCTTTGTGTAGCATTTGAAGTTTGAGCCCTATTCTGGAGTAGTATTTTACATCAAAATATGTAGAGACACAATTCACAAAAATACCAAGGCAACTAATGCACGTTTTGCATCGGTAGTAACGGTGCCAATTTAGAATATGATCTCTGCATTTCAGTTCCGAGGTGTAGGGCTATGATACTTTATTTCTTGGGCTATTTCAACCCCTTTATAGATTTTGATAAATACTGGAGGTGGAATGTAGTACAAAATTAATATATACACATTGTTACTTTCAGTTAAAACCGGGTATCAGCTCTATAAGTATTTAAGAATTCACATATATTGGAGCCGTCACAGTGAATCAAGCTTTAGGGAAGGAGCGTTTCCAGTTTTGTTGTTTGCTTTGCGAAGTTCCGCCTTTATGAGTATATATTTCTGGAGTTTTATTGCTATAGAAGTGCTGCTCCTCAGGTTTTCAATTTACACTTCAGGGTCCTAGCAAGGTACCTTGGAGTTTGTTCCATTTTGACATTGTATGTGTGTTCTTAAATCTTAGCATGTCCTGATGCTGTGAAGAATTCACTCATGTATCCAACAGAGGCTAATAAGTGCATCAGCTTTTCCCGACTTTATAACTATAAATCAAAAGTTCCAGATATAGGCATGGAATCACCTATTGAAAATAATCAGAAAACAGAATTGTATTTTCAAAGAAAGCCTTAGCAAGTGATGATGTGAATGGTAGATTAGATACGCCAGTAATATAGATGGAATGACACAGGAGAAAAATCTCTCATGGCCTGAATCAACCTACTGGAAGATAGAAGGGCCTTGGGGACAACCTTGCCAAGTTGACTCTGGACGTTTATTTTCCACCTGGTAAAACACGAACGTCTCCCAGTGAACACATGAAGACAATTATTCTCCTCTTCAGCTACATTGGGCTAGATATCAGCCCTGTTCCCACCTCTTTCTGCAACATTTCTACTTGTAGCAAGCAAAACTTAGCAGGAAAATTTCAGCTCTGCTCTTTTCATTAAAAAAAAAAAAAAATAGAAGAGGCTGCTTTTAGAAGGAATGAGCTTCCTGTGATTGGAAATAACTGATCTCAGACATTCAGACAAAAGTCAGGTAGAAGGAGTTCCCATGAGGGACAGAGATACTGGGCTAGGAGGTTTCTAAAGGGTTCTGTCTGTTGCTAAGATTCCACATTTCAGGTCTCATCCATTTACAAGGGTTGACTGGTAGAGTCAAGGTGGAAAATATCAATTCCTACATTTTGAGATTCAGAGATGTATAGAGTCTTTTTAAATATTTTCCTTTTGGAGGGAAGAGGGGCAAGTTTTGAGAAACTCATATGTAACATCTTTCATTAGTTTTTATTGGTGTTTACACTGTAATTTGTGAGGTGCGTTGGTACTTTTGGTGGTAGAGAACTTCAGGTTGAAGTTGGTATTTTAAAGAACCCTTGAGTGAAGTGGTTAGTGTTTGAAATGGGATTCATTCTGGACTTGTTTTCTTAAACTTTTACAAAACTCACATCTTGAGGGACATAAAAAGAATGCTCTGCTTTAATTTTAATTGAAACTTCACAGTAAATAACATTATTAAACACCTGCTAGAAGAAAGAAGAAAGTACAGTTCTTTGACTTCGAAAGACATGATTAAAAAATAATTAACTCCTATGATTTCATTAGAAACTGATGGGCCTGTCTACTTGCTTAAATTTTTTTTCCCCCCATACGGTATGAATGATAAAGCACCTTTTAGGTTACCTTCCTGTCAATCATATATTACTAATTTGCTTTTTAAAACATGCATTTCTCCCACCTCGGTGATTCTAATGTACCTCCCTCATCAACCCCAAACACCCACCCCACACCTACATACTATTGTGATTCATTGCTCTGGATATAAATAATAATTATAAATATGGAAACAAGCCTTCTGTTTGGAAGAATGCAAAGGGAAGTGAGTGGATGTCAGTGTGAAGTTTTTTCCTACCTTGGAGGTATTGGTTTATCAGATGAGAGAAAGAGCTGATAATGTTTATGAGAAGTAAGGAATTTTGACTCTTTGAATTGAAAGTAGTGGAATTCATAGCACAGAATTGTGAAAACTGAGGGCCATTGGATGGATTGTGAAGAAATTTAATTCTACCAAGTGTCAGTGGAGATTGCTGAGTGGGTGGTCAGAGTGATAGGGGTATCTAGAAACCAGATCCCAAGAGAGATTGCTATAGTAGGGAGGTTCCCTCTTCAAATAAAGAAACCTGCTGTGATACAAGCAAACTGAGTTACGCTAATTTGCTGTAAAAAAGGGGAATAACAGGGTTCTAAAATGAGGTTGTTGGGGAAGTGAGTGCATGTTTTCTGTTGCTCATGGTTTGGGTTTAGAAGTCCCTAGGGCACATTTTCAGTTCTCTGGGTAAGACTTCGGATCTGTTGATTTCTTAAGGAACCAGTTGATGCAAATGACGTAGGTTCATAGGAAACAGGTTGGATTTAGCTTGAATTTGTGATGACAAGGGCCAGAATGCTGTGTTTATGAGATTGGAGAGCACGGGGCTGGCATTAGGGATGCCTTAAAAGAGTAAACAGCAGGATGTGGTGACAGATTGAATGCAGAGAGGGGATATAAATGGTATTACTGGCTTTGTGGCTGAGGTGACAGCAAAACAGCAGGATGTAGATTGTGTGACAAGTGCTTTCAAGGACATCCAAGGACAACCACAAATGAACAGTGATCACAGTGGGCATATCTTTTAAATACATCAACATATGAGATAAGATGGGCATCCAATGAAGGTAAAATTAAAAGTGGCTCATAAATTCATGAATCCCATTATGATCTATATCTTCTTTGGCTTCTGTTTGGCCTTTGTACCAAATGTCAACATAGAGAAGTTACAAATTTGTGTTAACATAGCAACAGCTCTCATTTATTGATTGTTCACATACAGTGTAACAGGCATTATGCTAAGTGTTTTATATGCATTTTATTTAATCTGCACCAGTACAATTTTCACCCTCAGTTTGTAGGTGGCAACAGTGAGGTACAGGGAGATAGAGAGACCCTTCTTTGCCCAAAGTTGCACAGTCAATAAATGCTAGAGCCAGGATTCAATCCTAATCTCTCAGACCCAGAGCCCATTCTCTTAAGAATTTGGTAGCCTACATTGTCATTAACTTTCTGATGATGACCTACCTGGGAGGCAAAACCATTATTCCTCAGTTAGCCTCTGAACTGGGCAAAACGTGAAGGGGTGTGGCCCCCCCCAAGAAGTGGAAGATATTTGTTTTGCGAAACAAGCATATAAACAAAGGGCCATATAGATTTGTAGAGTTGTAACCTACCATCAGCGTCATCGTTAACGACAACTGAACTCCAATGAGATTTATTGCCAAATTAGTTTTAGCCCCATTGGCTACATTTTAATTTTGTGAAATGGCAGTTTAATAAAAACCAGTGGGTTTTGATGTAACTAGTCTATCTCAAATCAACCAAAGAAAGAGCTATGTATGGGTATGGAGTAAAGGTTGTTATCTAGGAAAACCAAACAAACAAACAAAAAAAGACTTCAGCTGTTTGTGTGGCTTTGACATCCTTAATGTGTTATAATTCAAACCAGAAAACAAAGATAATCACATAATCCCCTTTAATCCAAAATCCTGAGCAAATCAAAAGACCATATGCTTTTGTCTCAAGCATTAGGTCTTTTGATTAAATGTGATTTATAGGACATGAGTTTGGTCTGTAGTCTTTCCTTCAAAATACATATTTTAAAAAAAGATCTTTCTGTACAAATTGTACAATATAGAGTAGGCAAAATCTTCCTCAATGTAGGGTTTTAAGAAATTTAAGTGAGAATGTTTTACAAAAAGAGTTAGACATTATAGAAAGTACATTTTGCAATGGTAGGCCATTTTGCTAATTGCGGGAAAGTCACTTAAGCTGTTTATATCTATTTTATCATCTCAGAAATAGGTAGGAAAATATCGCTGATAGCATTGTTGTGACTCTCCAACACAGATCTATTCATACCACTAGAAATCAACATGGCACGACCCAGGTGTCAAAGGGCCCTTAGTTTGAAAAATTTCTTTTTCTCTTGGTGTTTCAGAGTTCAGAGTTAGGTGAACTTTAGTATCCAATACCAGACTGCTTCTTGACTGAAAATACTCCCTCACGATAAGAAATCTATCAAGCTACTTTGAAATATTAGCTTCTTAATAAACATGAAATAATTGGCACATTGTAAAGATTAATGGGGTATTTGTCACACACATGAAGCTGCTAACAAAACCTTTTATGAGCACAATTTATTTAAAAGACTGATCATAATTTTTTATCATTAGAATTACAATAATTTGTCTAAGATATTAACGAATACATACTGTCATTTGGGAATTTAAAGTGGAAGAATATAGAGACCATGGAATGATATTCTGTCTCTCCACAATTGTGTCTTTGGGACCACTTGCTGAGCATTCTTCAGTGCTTGCTGCTATTGCTAGATCAGAATAAACAGTTTGTCAAAAGAATGAATGCCCAGTTTGCCTGTAGTTGCAAAAGTACAATTTGATTATTGTCTTTCTCAATAGCACCTTTAAAATCTCCAATAAATTATAGAGAATAAGAGTGAGCATTTACCGAAGTAGTTATTGTAACTGACAGAAGGGAATTTTTGATTGAGACTCAAAAACAAGAAAAACAGATGATACTAAACAAAAACAAAAAAAAAACTTGAAGGCCAAGAGAAGACTACCTTATCTTTTTACTCAAGAGTTTGCCTCAATTTCGTAGAAGAGCAATGATATTTATACCATATGAGAATTTACACAGTTGTGTGATTTTTACTTTTTTAAAGGAAAGAAATGGCCAAGTGCAGTGGCTCACGCTTATAATTCTAACACTCTAGGAGGCCAAAGTGGGAGGATTGCTTGAGCTCAGGAGTTTGAGACCAGCCTGAGCAAGAGTGAGACCCCGTCTATACAAGAAAATGGAAAAATTAGCCAGGCATGGTAGCATGTACCTATAGTCCCAAGTACTTGGAAGGCCAAGGCAGGAGGATCACGTGAGTCCAGGAGTTTGAGGTTGCAGTGAGCTAGGACAGTGCCACTGCACTCTAGAACCAGGGTGACAGAGCGAGAGTCTGTCTGCAATCAACCAATCAATCAATAAGGGAATGAATGAATAAAGGCAATAAATAAAAGCTTGGGCATATAGGGATTTACCTGAAATTATTTTATAGACAAGTATTGGAAACAGGATATATTCAGGAGCATTAACTTGTTATGGTTCCATTGCCTTGCACAGGGCTGGGCGTTTAGCAAACATTTAGTAAATGTTTAGTGTTCGCATAAATAAATTCTATAAAACCAGAACGTTTACTGATCATCACCTATATCATCAATATTCTTAAGGATCATACAAAATATTTTGATATCCAAAGATTCCCTAAAAGTTATCAGCTTCTTAACATTGAGGGTGGGCAAGGCAACAAATGGAAAGGCTATGAGGAGGGTTGTTTCAAAAGGGAAGGCGTAGAAAAAATTAAAGAAATAAAGGGTGATGAATTTGGTTTTGGACTTGATGAGTAGAGTTAGAAACTAGGGCCATAGGATAGGGTACTAGAGCTGTAGATTTGTATGGACTTGGGAGGAAGGTTGGTACTTTGTTAACCCAAACTCCAGGCTCACATTTTTTTGGTGGGAGCAGGACTCATATACCATGTAGAGGAGGAGTCATATGGTATATGGACTCATATACCATATAGACATGCTATTCAGGAGGAAGGAACAGTTGTTTTAGAATTTTATTCTTTTCCTGTTCTCATTTCCATTTCTCATGGATCCCTTTTATTGATCCTCCTTCCCTCTGTCTTTCCTTGACATGGATTCGTTAACTAAGACAGCTTGAGGTATAGCTTTAGAATTGATCCTCAGAGACAACATCAGTAGCCATTAGAGCATTAGATTGGGAGAATGAAAAAAATAAGTTCCCTGATCTTGACTTATAAAAATAGGCTGAGAAATACAAGTGCATCTATCAAGGAAAATGAAAACAAGAGTAGAGTCTACCCCTAAAGTAGATGAATATGCCCAGAAATTTCTTTTAAAACCCCATAAGCCTCTATTTAACACCTTCATGCTTTGCTATAATTAGCTTAAATTTTTATTTTATTTTATTTTTTTTTAAATCCATAGTGACATGGGTTAGAACTGTGATGAGTGAAAGCCTTTCGTACCCCTACTTGATTATTCTTGCTTGGATACTTGTGGTATCTTCTCTTAAAACTAGATTGTTTCACCCTCAGATAGTTCTAACTATTGGACAGCTGCCTAGTGCTGTGGCAAAAACCCGTCATCTAAGTACTTACCTGTGGATTCCTGTTCTTCCCCTTTTAGGGCCACAACAAACAGCCTAAGACCCTTGGTATAATCATGAGCCTTGCACCTGCTATCTGATGATTTCATTCTCTGAACTCTGCCTCCCTGAGAAACTAATGACAGTAAGCTGTGTTTCTTTTACATACGTATGCTCTGTAATGACTGACACACAACATGCATCATTAGGATTCTACTTATTCCAAACCTGGAATGATTTGGCAGACTGTGAAATCTTCCTGGAATCGCAGCCCCCTCTGAGTATATTAGCAGGTCTGTCAGTATCTCCTGTAATAAACATATCTCATTTATTTTAGGCAGTTGTGGGACTCTGTCTCACCCTTCTTCACAATTCACTCTGTGTATATTTATTGAGTAATGCAGTCTGTAGTTCTACCTGTACATTGCCCTAGCTCCCTAGTGTTTTTGCTCCCATTAAAAGGATCATTTATCACATCAGCAAAGACTGGAGACAAAGATACAGGAATTTTCTTTTTATATGCAGAAAACAAATGTCTTTGAACTCATCTCTAGAGTACGGTAGCTAGAGATGAAGAGCTGGCGGCAGATTGGCTGAAGGGAGTTCTCGATGCATAGTTTTCCCTTTTTGGAGGATAATACGTATATATACTTGACAATAGGACACCAGAGAAAGCTGGCTAAATTACAACTCCTTTTGCCTACGCTAATAGAGCCATGATAAAATTTTTCGCTCAGTGGAAAAATTGCATAAGAAAATGAATGTAGGCTATATCCATTGCTTATGTGAAATATCAAGATTTGCTCTAGAATTTATCCAGAGAAAGGCAATTATTTGTGCAATGCCTTTGCAGTAAAGTGTAATAAAACTGAGTAATAAATGTTATATTTGAAAACTGCTATAACTTCCAGTAATTAAACATCATAACGGCAACGTTGTAACCGTAGCTCACCTGCCAGTTATTCTGCGTATGGAGTTGCACTTACTTTGATGAAATCTGTTGATAAACAAGGTGGTATTCTAGAGGCAAGCGCTAAAATCTAGGGCACTCAGTACTAAGGAAGTGAACTACAAGGTTGAGAGGGTGTTTAAAGGTACCTCTGAGCATTCATGAAACTTAAACTAGTTGGAGCATTGGCAAATGAAGAGAAATTGAGGGGGCAGGAGTTGGAAACAATAATCTTACAGTATCAACATTTGTGTGTGCAAAGAAAAGGGAACACGTGGCCATGGTTGTATGTAGTCAAATGAGAACACAGTTGCCCTGCTTCAAAGGAGCTTATAAGTGAACACTCAAGTTTTTAAAAGACACATGTGTTTTTTTTCCCCCAATAATATTTTGTAAGGAATTGCTGAACTGCCTTCCAAGGTGGCTGTATTATTTTACATTCCCACCAGCAGTGAATGAGAATTCCTATTGCTCTACATTCTGATCAGCATTTGGTGTTGTCAGTGTTACGAATTTAGGCCATTCTAATAGGTGAATAGTGATATTTCACTGTCGTTTCTGTTTGTAATTCTCTAATGACATATTTGCTATCCGTCTCTTTAGTAAGATGTGTATTTGTATGTTTAAGCCCATTTTTAAATTGGGTTGTCTGTTCCCTTATTGTTGAGCTTTAAGCATTGTTTATATATGTTGGATACCAGCCCTTTATCAAATATGTGTGTGTTTTGTAAATATTTTCTCCTAGTCTGTGGTTTGTCCTTTTATTCTCTTAACCCAAAAATATTATAGTTATTTTAAACTCTAAGTTCTAACCCAGAAGCTTAAATAAGTGTCCTCTATTAAAGCAGAAGCATGCATGGGAGGTCTGAGCCCCATCGAATAATACCCCTCCCCAGTGCCTCCATGGGGGCTCATTAGAACCTAGGGCTGTGCCACACAGTTTGGAAAACAATAACAATATTACTGTAAGTAAAAACACGATTTTCCTTTGGAAGAACATCCTATATCCACTTGTGGTCCATGAGGTTGATGTGAGCATGGCCCTAAAGTCCTGCAGTCACAATCAGTATTTGGTTCCACTTGCTTAAGAGATTGGCTCATAAATGGGAATGTGATCAACTGGAGTTAGTCTCTAGAGTTTGCTGGAAAACTTAAAAGAATTCACACTTTTATGCTGGATTTAGACCCAGGCAAATGTTGTTATGGTGTTTCTGGAAGCCACCATGCTGGAGCATGGAATCTGAGTGTAACGCCAGTAAGGATGGGAGCAAAGCCAAGAGATGGAGGAAGCAGGTGGGTTATCTCATACGATCCCCCAGGGCAAGCCGTGCCTGATGTGAGAACTGTATGTGGCCTTTCTATTACTAGCAACAAAAAGAGCCCTACTGATACAAGATGAGTATATTCTACCAGTGGATAATTCATTTCTGATGTGATTATGGTTCTGAAAAGATTCTCCTATTGTACCTATGACAATTGCCTTTAAATCAAAATCTAGAATATGATAGCATGTGGCTTTTCCCCTCCCTCACCAGTTTTGGTTTGTGGGATATACAGAGAAGAGAAAACTATCCTAATGAGGAGGAGGAATCAGTGGCAGTGACTGAAGGATGCAGTTTGGGTTAGTAATGTAGGCCTATCACTGCAAATCAAATCTGGATAGCTGTGCATGTGGCCCCATTGACATGGGCTTTATAATTTCATTTAGTGTACGGTTTGTTCTGAAACAGAAAATCAATTGTATTGCACCATGTGACTTTGGGACAATTTATATCCGAGCAAGAAAAAAGGAAATGAGCAAACAAGAAACACAGTTCTCCATTTCTTAAAAATATATTTTGGTCATTGGTTTGACTTGTCACCTCAACAAGGTACTGGCTGGACAGGGCACAAAGGAAATGGGACTGGAGAAATATCAGACCTGGATATGCTTCCTACGGCCAAGTGTAAACATGTCTTTGCTGAGAACAAATGTAGCTCAGAGCTTTGTCAGAGATAAATAGAGTTGTTCTGCTATTGATCATGAATTAACTTTATTTCTTAAAGAGGCAGCTCTCTTCCATCTCCTACAGATAATTTTGGTTAAAATACAACACAGTTTGTCCTTCTGTTGAAACCACCGTAATTAAATAATTCAGTCTTAAGGATTCTGGTTAATAGGAATCTATTATGTAAGAGTTCATTGGAAAATTTGATGTGTGTCAAATGACAAGGTTATAATAGGATACTGTTTTATTTTGTGTGGGGTGTTTTATTTTTTTACATTCTTTATAAATCTGAGAGCTCAGTAGTCTCTCCTCTTTCTTCCTTTTTTAATGGACACAGGAAAACCCAGAGAGGAAGAGAGACTTTTATGAAATCTGTCTATTCTACCTTACCTTCTCATCCAATGATTCTTGAAGTAAACAAATACAATTTAGTGCATAAGATGGAAATCCGTGGTGGATTTTTTTCTCTCTTGTGATAAAAAAATGTCTATATATACTTTTGATGCTGTAATATACCCAAACCACATTTACAAAATAATTTTAGGAAAGTTAAAAAAGAAGCGTCTCATGTTATTTTTAACATTAGTCCCCCCTCCTGCCAGTGAAATTAACACATTACAAATTGACCAAAATATGTACAGGTAAGTTTTTTCCTCTAAATGTTCTATACATGGGAATAGGACAAGGTCACAGTGTGTGCCCTCTTATACACTCCAAAGAAACCTTATTTAGTTTATAGTATTACCTCTTTGTGTTTAGTATAAGGACAGTAATTTCAGATCTAGTTAGTTTCCGGTTTACAACAGTTAACTTTTCTATCACCTGAAGTTAAGAATATCAACTGATCATTTTACAGGTACAAGTAGATGTTACTAATTATATAATTTTTTTTAAGTGCTCCTATGCCCATCACCAAAGAACCAAGGTTGCAACCAGTTGGGTAAATGGACTGCTAAGCCAGACTTTTAAATGAAATAATTTGTAAATAGACTTTGGACGTGGTACCACTAAAGTTATGTCAGATGTACGGGTACACTGAAAAAGTCAATTGAAGTAGCTACTGAAGTCACGTGTGCTATTCTCATTGGTCCTCCTAGCACCTTGCCTTTATGTCCTTTAAGCTAATTTATATCATTATGAAATTTATATAATTTATAAAACAAACTGAGACACTTTGGGGAGGGAAAGAGGATCCTATTATAGGTCCATTAGAGCAACTGGCAGAAACTTGAATGGAGCTGGCAAAACAGTCCGTTTTCACCCTAATTATAACATTTTTAAAGATACTATAAGGGTTAATGTTCATTCAGTAAATATGTATTGAGTACCTAATATGTGCCAGATACTGGAGATACAAAAAGAGTCACAGTTCCTGCCCTCAAAGAGATTATTGTTGAGTAGCAAAATTAAGAACCAGTACAGTCCCCAACGGTAGAAGAACAGGCTAATAAAGAGCAAATGACTCATTTCACCAGTCCAGTTCTGTGTGTGTGATTTTACACTTTAGTTCTTATTCACTGAAGTAATACAACCTACATTCTTCTGTAGTAGATGACGTTAGAGCCAAGATCCTTTTCGTTAGAGAGGGTTTCCATCCTCCAGTAGTACCCCCTGTCCCCGGTCTCTGGACAGCTGCTTTAGTGTCTTAGACTTACCCACCCATCTCCAGCCCCTGAGAGTATAAAAGGCTGAACGCCTTGGTCCAAGCCCTCTACCTGTGGATCAGGCCAAGACTAGATTTTTGTGTGATACAGGCCCGCCTGGCCTACTAAGTGCTTAAATTGTGGCTAGGAACTGAATTTTTAGTTTTATCTAATTTTAATCAGTCTGAGTTTAAATAGCCATGTGAGGCTGGAGCCACTCTGACAGGAGGCACATTTGTGTAGTAAAATGCTCAGAGCCAGACTTCTTCGATGACCCTTACGACCACAGAGAGCCAGGGGCCCTTATTCAGGTGGGGCTCAGCTGTGGGTCGATTGTTCATGTGGTGTGATCCCCAGACATTCGTGTCCTACAGCCTGTTTCAGAGTGTTATTAATAGATGTTCGAGGATGCTTCTTTTATTATGATATGAAGCTGATAGAAGAATTCCTCAAACAGTGATCTCCTGTAGCTTCTGAAATTCTGGGTTTGACCTGTCCAGGAAACTGACATTTCTCTTATTGGACAAAAGGCATTCCAGATGGTAGCCTCGCACTGGGAAAACATGGGGATTTGTTTGAGGACCTCATCCATCCCTGAAATAATTCCACTTTGGGTCTGGGCCCAGTGGAGCATCTTTGATTTAGGAGTGAAGGATCAGGTTTGGTTAGCGCAAGGGGGAATAGTAGGAGTACCAAGTAGCGGATAAGAAAAACTTTTTAGAAAAAATTTATTAGTGTGAAGCTGAAGAAGCTGCCCCATCACAGATCCACTCTAAAAGTTGACCAGATGGATATGAAAGTTATTTTTCTACATTAGAGAAAAAAACCTTGTTTTTCATTATAGTTAATATACAAAATGCTTAGGAAATAAAGCCAGTGAAATTAGCTAGTGGCTGTTCCATGTCCTGCTACGTAGCAGGCCTGGCTTTTAGGCCTGGCTTTGTCACCTGCAGAAAGATACTTACTTTCTGGGTCTCTGTTTTCTTGCCTGTAAATGGTGACACTTATTTCTTCCCATCTCTCTCATGTGATTTTGTGAGGCTTACATGGAGTAACAAAATGTTTTGGACCTACAAACTGTTAGGGAAACATAAGCTACCATCACAGTTTACTGAGCTCTTCGGTTTGTGCTTTTGTGTTTGTGTTTTGTAGGGTTAATCGATATCTACTTTATTACTCTAGAGTGGTAATTGTAATTTCAAAAGGTTTAAGATCCCAAGAAGGTAACTTAAGTGGATCTGCCAGGTGGGGACCATGGAGGATTCGAGAGGTTCACTCTCATAGAAGGGGTAGCCCTATTCAGTGCTGTGCTTCTAATCTGTGTGAAAGTGAGCCCGGGGTTGCCAAAGTTTTTTAATATATTAAAGTTATTTCAATATATTGTGCAGGGCAAACAAAACTCATTTATTGTTTATATCCAGGCTGCAGGCCACCAATTTTCAGTTGATGCCTCCCTCCAAAAAGGATTTAAAATGAATTACATTCAAATATAGAATGCAAGAGAGGAGAAAAGCAGAGGAAGGAATCAAAGGACTAGAATAAGCTGTTTTCTGTTGATCAATAAGAATTTATTGAGCTCTGTTAGGCTAAATGCTTTGGAGGGTGCTAACAAAATAGAAACCATTGTCTTTGACCTCTCAGAGCATGTAAGGTCTCTAATATAATAAAGGAGATATGCAAATGAGTGAAGTCTTAGAAAACAATAAAAAGCCAAGATACAATTGGGTGTGAGATGGGTCAGTATAGACCAGTGCCACTCAGTGTGGTCTACAGACTGGCGCCAGACTGCACTGTTTGTTACTCATCTCAGATGAGATAAGAACAGAAATTGAGAGTAAGTACTTAGAAACTTCCAGAGCAATTGGACAGAGTGCTTTTTTGTCTGCTTAATCTAATGAAGAGCTAGAGCTTGTATTTTTAAGTCTTTCTGTTTTATTTTTTAATTTTCATTTTTTTTTGTAATTCACATTTATTATATTTTATAAAGTATGAATCGGAAGCAGGTTGACTTAAAAACAAAAAGCAAACAAGTGACGAAACCTGATCCTTCACTACTACTGGTAGACATCAGTATTCAAGAAGTTGGAGGATGAATAATTTGCTATTAGATAGGAATTTGGTGCTCTGGATTAACTGGCGTAAAAATCAGTTCTTTAAAAGCTGTCAGAAAAATCACCTTATACTGAATTTAAGACAATTCACCACAACTGTTTCACTGGCAGGGCATAAGCGGACAAATCTATAGAAGATTTCCCTAAACTTTATTTAGGGAAACGCTTACCCAGTTACTCATAAAGCATAGAGAAAATGAGATCTGAAAAACTGAAATTTGAAACGTGAGAAATGGACATTCAGCTGAGCAATCCTAATGAGTCCACAGCTAACTAACTGGCCTTTGGAAATTCATAGGGAGACCAAAATTTGAGTGTGTGTGTGAGGGATCCTTAATTACTAAATCAATTGAAAGTTTAGAAAATAATCATTCAGAAAATTGATTTCTAGTGAATAAATTTAATTCCAGAATTTTTCTTCGTACCATTTTGGCATGTAGTGTGAACGGCTCATTGTGAGTTTGCGGAGGACATGCACATATAGAACGTGATATATACGCAGTGGGAGGAAGTAGCTGGGATGGGACACTTGGTTCCAGGCTGCCTTATCCAACTTCTCTTCTTCTGTCCTTACATTTTATGTCCTTTCCCAGCATTTTCTTCCATGCCTTTCTCTTTTATGGCATCATTTGTTCTTACTCTTAATTGAAGGTGTGAGATTCGTCAATTGCTAGATTAAGAAATATCTACATTGTGGAGGAAACAAATTTTCGAAGTCCCTTCTTTCATTCGCAGGTATTAATCACGTGACCACTTGGTGCCAGTCACTAGGCTAGCAGGTGTTGGAAACACATTCACCAAAGCAGCCTTTTTATAGTACTTACGCTTGCTTCAGCCACCTGGTATTCCCCTTTTATACTATTCTGTCTTCAAATCCAGTAGGTAGGCCAGAGCAAGGAAGATATCCATGCTTGGGATTAGGAGAGAGGGGCTATGGAACGTGGTAGCCTAGAATGGGAGTTGGCCCTCGAACAGATTGAGGAGGGTTTCTGTGTAAGAGTGCAGGCCAGTGCAGGGTGCCACAAGCTAAGTAGGGTGTTCATGCAAAAGCCCTATATCCAAATCTTTATAGCAGATTTATTCATAATAGCCCCAACTAAAGCAACTGCAATGGGGAAATGGTTAAACCAACTGTGGTACACTAATACTGTGGGATGTTATGCAGCAGAAACAAGAAATGGACTTGTGATCTAGTCAGCAATTTACATGGATTTGTATAACTTCCTTTAAATAACACAATTATAGAAACAGAACAGATTAGTGGTTGCCAGGGGTTAGAGGTGGTGATGGTGCAGGAGGCAGATGGGTGTGTTTATAAAAGGACAACATGAAGGATTCTGGTAAGGATGGGACTGTTCTTTTTATTGAGTGTAGCAATGTATACATCAGTCTGTGCATCTGATAAAATTTCATGGCGCTAAATACATGCACACATTAGTACATGCAAGACTTGGGAAATCTGGAAAAGGTTGGTTGATTGTATTAATGTTGATCTCCTAGTTTGTGATACTATGATGCTGTAAGATGTTTCTTTTGAGGGAAACTGGATAAAAAGGGTGTGTGGGATCTCTCTGTATTACTTCTCACACCTGAGTATGTAAATCTACAATTATCTCAGAATAAAACATTTAATAAAAAAAAAAAAAAAGCCAAGCAGGGTGAGGAGGACACCCATGTAGGAGGGCTGCCCAAGGCAGGGTGTCAAAAAGGGCAGGCTATGAAGGGTATTGCAGAGAGAGGTTTCCCAGCATGTGGTGTTGGAGCCTGAAAGGATGAGAAAGACAGAAAGATGCCTCTGTTGAGCTGGCGTGGGGGTGATTTTGCACAGGATGCCAGGGCCTGAAAGGCAAAAAGGAGGGGCTCCAAGTGGGGTGGCCAGGATGTCAAGTGTGACAAAGTTGTCCCCACAGAGAGGTGGCTTGTTATGGTAAGCAAGGTAAGGAGGATATTCACACAGGTTACCTTCAGCGTTGGGAGAGTACAGGTGAAGGTGGTTCGTGAAAAGATGTCAGAAGCTGACCAGAGTTGAGGAGTGTGTCTGCATGAAAGGGCAGCCTGGCATAAGCTATGGGAGCCCAAGCAAGGTGAGGAGCGTATCCACATGGGAAGGTAACTTGGAATGGGAAGAGTAGCTAAGCGTGGGATGTTGGAGCCCACGTAGGGTGAGGAAGTCATCTGCATGGAGAGAGGGTTGTGGCAATGATAGGAGATTAGTTACATTCAGGGAAATTATCTAAAATGTAAATCTGTTAAGGATAAGAGCTGTATGTTTTCTACTGTTGGAAATAATAATCAAAAACATGGAAAGGGAGAAAATTAAAATTAACCTAGTGGCATTGGATTGGAATTTGAAGGGATGCTATGAATTTATCTTTTTATATATGAAGAATACATAAAAGAACACATATACGTATATTTCCTGTTTGTTTACTGAAATAGCAAAGAAGCAGTGCCATCCCAGTAGCACTTAACACATGGCATTCAAATATTATTGACTTGTATGTACCATTGTTGTCTAAAAGGACTAGAGGTCCCTGAAGAAATGACTGATTCTAAGCATAGAGCAAGGAAAGTAGAAGATAAATGTGAAGCATCTTGTTTAAAATAAAACAAGCCGGTGCTCAATGATGGGGAGGTGCAAAAAAGACACGCAGAGGCCAGATCAGAGGAACTTACACTGGGACAATAATAGCAAGAAAATGACAGTGATGTATTCTAACCCATTAAATAAAATTTAAAAATAAGTCCATACTGACAGAAATAAGTGTATGATAGCATTTATCAATCAATGAGTACTAACCTTGCTTCATAGAGCCTCCCCCTAAGCTACTTATTGATTTCAGACAGTCACTTTACAGTGGAGAAGCCCTGCAGAAACTGCCCTAATTAAGTGAGCCAAGTGGCCATCATTAGTAATCGGGGAGTCAAAACTGGGTGCCATCTGGGAAGATGCAATAAGAGCAGACCATCATTTTTGTGACATTCCTGCCAAAAATGCAGACCTGAATCTAATAAAGACAAAACATCAGACAAACTCAAATCGACAATAACGTCTTCAAAAGTATTAAGATCCTGAAAGTCAAGAAAAAATTGAAGAACTATTTGCCATTGAAAAAGACTAAAGACACGTGGTAACCAGGTTCTTTTGCTGTGAAAGGCATTTTGGGACAACTGGCAAAACAAGAGTAGAGTCTGAGGATTAGGCGATAATGATGTATCAGTGTTAATTTTCTGACTTCGATGGATCTGTGCTATGTAATAGAATGTCCCTGTGTAGTAGAATGGTGTACAGGAAATACACACTGAATTGCACCATGGAAATGGGCATTGGATTGGCAATTTTACTCCTGAGTGTGTTTTAAAAAAGTTGTTTCCTATTGACAATATTTTTGTAGATTTGAGATTGCCTCAATTTTTAGTAATAATGAAAAGATAAGCAATAATTTAAAAAGCCAGAACCACCTAGGAAGAATTTAATAGCTCATTTCTTTGGTATTGATGGTTATGAATCCTAGCATAAAACAAAATGTTGCATCATAATCGCAAACCTGTAGCATAATCTCTTATTTGATACTGTTAGGGAGAATAGTTTAGTATAATAAACACCCATCACGCAGATTCAACAATTATCAATACATGGACAATCTTGTTTCATCTAAACCTCCTTTTCCCCCCAAAAGGACAATTTATAAGAAAATTCAGACAATATATCATCAGTAAACATTTCCGTGTACATCTCTATTCAGTAACATCTCTTATCCACCTCAATAATAGGTGGAGGAGGTAACCAGATACCAACACAGTCACACGTTAGGTTCACTGTTGCATCCCCATGGAGGCCAGCGGCCAGTTGCTAACATCAGGAGCGGGGAGGGCTGATAGTCTGGTTTGTGAAATGATAAATACATGAAAAAGGACATGCAGCACCTTTTCATCGTCTTCTCCCTGGCGCTTATTTCTACCGCTTACTCTGATATCTTTTCATCAGTCTTAGCAATTATCCTATCACCATATTACCTTTAAAAAACTTTGATGATGATAAATAAAGGGAAAGTTAAACCCTTATTCTTCTTTGTATAAACGGCACCTCAGGGTAATCAAATAGTTGTTCAGGGAAGTTATTCTTTATAGAAAAAGTCCAGCTAATAAATGAATGAGGGATGATAGAATTTGAATACCACCATTTTGAATTCCCTATTGAAAGAGTGGATTCAGGCAATTATTAATGTAACTAATGGTTTATAAAACCATGAGGTGAAAAACCACATGGGGACTTTTATAATGGATGTACTCAACTGATAACACAAAAACTCAATGATTAATCTCAACAAAAAGAAAGATAACCAGACATTATACATTCCCTAATGTAAAGGTATAAGAAATACACAAACCACCTTCAAAATTAGCCAAAAACTTGGACCTGAATCTAGGAAAGCCTTTAGTCTAAATGTCAGGTTATAGGAAATAACAGGGTATACATGAGTCCATTAAATAACACCATGAGGATGCAACCAAGAAAAATCTAGAATGTGAGAAACTCTGGAAGACAAGTAACTTGAACAAAAAATAGAGGAAGAGGAAATTACTACAGCTTAAATGAGATCTCAGCAATATGTTAACTAAATGCAAATGTATGTGCATTTGATCCAGATGTGGTGCGCCTTCCCCAGGCTTTTAAAGAAAGGGTGGCTATTCATATTTTCTAGGTTAAACATTTAGAGGCTTCATGAATGAGAGAAAATGGGTATTGAATAGCTAAGCTTGGGGGGAAAATGAAAACCACCCACACAGCCCCAGTGACAAGATTCAGATTACACTGTGTTTACATCTGATACATGTAAATGGTGGCTGCCTTTTTAACATGCCAAATTACTAGCTTTTGATTCTGACCCAAGCTTTGTCTCTATTGTGTGTAAGAATGTTCGAGGATTATCAGCTCCTTGCTGTCACATAGATGGTCCGTCCGCTAAGCATAATTCACGCCCATCGCCAAAATCACTCTTAATGTTTCTGTGATCTAAATATTTTATGTTGTTTACATTTGTTTGTTCTGCTTCCGTGGAGGCTTCTTTAGTCAGCTGTAGTTGCATAAAATCAGCACATTTTCATCTCTGCCGCACAGATAGAGGCAGGAGACTGATGTGTGAGAGAGAAAAGAATGCTTAAAACGGTAAAATGGTATTGAAAAAAATTGATAGTTTGTTTTCTGTTTGGAAAAAAAAATAAGGTTATAGATTTTTTTTTTCCCTAAGACCCAATATTGATGAGTTCCATTAAAGCCCATGAGAAATTAGGTTTTTAATGGAGTTGTTATTTCACATATGCTGAGCAGATTGATTAGGAAGTTCTATTCACACGAGTTGAAGGCAAGTGTGGAAACAGCTTCATGTAAATAAGGAATATGCTAAAAGTAAGAGAAAAAATTTTGAAACCACAAGCAGCAGATAGAGTATCACTATACTTAAACATGCCTTAAAATAATTTTGTTTAAAAACTGTCCTTTTGGTGCTCCGTTTAAGGCACCAGGTAGTGAAATACCATTGTGTAATTCAGCACATCTTTTTGTAAATGGCTTTCCACGTTCTATGAGTTTTATCATTCCAGACCATAGAAGCAAGGAGAACAGCATCCAATCCATGCATATCACCTGCTCACATCTTAATAATGACCACTTTAGGCCTAAAACATGAAATTAAGCTCCCAGCACTAAGCATCTCAATGAAGGATACTGCCAAGTAACCAATTTGCAACCTACTTAATTAGCATAAACAAAAAAAAGCACCACTTAGACTCTCAGTCCTGGGGCAGCAGTGGGCCCCTTTTCATTTATAGCACTTCATAAGCAATTTTGAGAAGAGGAAGGGGTAATGAAGATTATTACGCTGTTGCCCTGTTAGCCACACTTAGCTTTGGGACTGGAAAGAGTAAGAAACTAGGGTATCCCGTTAGCCCTTTTCCACATGAATTCTGAAAGTCATGAATTGTTAAGTAGATTTTATTCAAAATATAAGAAGGATTCTGTGGGGGCCTAATCGTTAGAATTCATCTTGGATCTCCTGAGCACACTTCCTCTGGTTTTGGACTTAGGGTAATGGGGGCCCCTAACGTGACTCAAAAAGCAAGCACTGAAAAAATGTCCTAAAACAGAATCTTGGCAAAACAGATTACAGTCAGTGTTCATTCGATCGTTTAACAATAGTTTTATAGCACCTACTTTGTGCCTGGCATAGTAGGAGCAGGCAGTAGTTGTTTGCCCTTCATGCGGTTTACGTTCTTCTCAGAGCTAGAGAAAAATAATTGCATATGGTGATAAAAGGAATACCTTTTATATGGTACCTTTTATGATAGAGGGTACTGGTGTTGGGAGGGGGGCTTTAAAATATTAGAGGGCTTTATACAAGGCATTTAAGTGAGGTGATTGATTCATTTGCAGGCATCATTCTAACTTGTCTGTAGAGAAATAATTTTAGGAGAAGAATTCAGGAGAATGTAGGAAGGCCAGATGAGAGGCTATTACCGTCATCCGAGCAAATGATGGTAGTTGCCTAGACCAGGTGATCTTAGTGAGGCTGGAGAGGGCGGAAGGGACCCAGGATGCCTGCGGGAAAGATTTGCAACAGGATCAGCTGGGGAAGAGAAAGGAAGGAATCAAATGATGTTTCACCTTCTAACATAGACAACTTGGTAGAATAGGGTACTAGTGAGTGCAATAAAAATGCACAAAGGGAGGTTATTTATTTAAAATTATAGCTTTGGAAACGATTAACCTTTTCATTGTTCGTGCTGTAATTTCTTCATTGTTGTCATGTTGGATCTTTAAAGCAGAAACTGATTCATTCATCCATATTTATTATCTACAATGCCTTGTGCTTATCCCCGGCTCGTGGAGAGAATGGACATTGAATAAAGCCACACTGCTGAAACTGTATTTATAAACTGAAGCAAGTGTCTTGAAGAAACAGGGTGCGGTTCTCTGCAAGTATATAACAAACAAATCTGCCTAAGGCTGGGATAGGAGTGTTGAAAAAGGCTTCACTGAGGAAGCGTCTCTTGAGCTCCGTTCTAAGGCATAATAATTAAATAGAATGAAGTTAGTAGTATGTGTGTGTGTGACAGAGAGAGAGGTGGGGGTGGGGGGTGAAGACAGAGAGAAAGAGAAATAAGAGATGGAGAAGAATGGGATATTCCAGGTAGTCAGAACAGAATCCGCTAAGGCCCTGTGGCCAAAAGGAATGGATCATGGCTTCTAGAGATTAAAAACCAAGCTCAGGCAAGTTCAAGGACAGAGAACAAGAGGAAAGAAATACAAGAGAAACCTCAAGAGGCAAGTAGAGGTTGTCTCATGCTGGGCTTCATTGGAACAGTATTTCCGACTTCATCCTAAGATCATAGCAAACCACCAAAGTGTGAAAAAAATAAAATGACTCTGGCCACTGTGTGGAAAATGAATTGGGACATTGTTGGGCGATCAGGTCGGAGGCAATGGAAGTTCTTGGCCAAGAGATGAAGATGGATTAGACAAGGACGGTAGCAACAGAGAAGGGAGAAAAGCCATTCTTGGTAAGACTTTGTGTGAATAGCTTATTTGGGGTGGGGAAAAGGTTAACAAACTGAGGTTAAAGGCAGTTCTAGGCTTCTTGCCTTCTGTGACTGAATGGGATGAAGTTTTTGCTCAACACATTATTTAAGCCTGGAAGGAGCCTGGGTTTAGAGAAGGAGGCATTACTTTTCTTTAAGATCTATTGAGTTCTGGAGTACCTTTGAGCCTTGAGTTGAAGATTTAAAAATGTCTTTGAATATAGAGATTTACAGTGCAAAAGAGAGTTCTTGGCTGTACGTATGTGGGTTGGTAGAGATCAAAGCTATGGATGGTGAGATTAGGTGACAGAAGGGGTTCTAGGATGGAGCCTTGAGGAGTGTCGGCATTTGTGGCTTGATGGAAGAAGGAAAAGTTGTAATGGTGAGAGGGAAGGATGGTGGGAAAAGTAGAAAGAGAAGGGCAGAGTGAGATATCACAGAAACTGGGAGATGCATATAATTAGGGTACACAAGTGACAGCAACAAACACTGTTGAATGGAAGTCAAGTAAGATGAGGGCAGTTTTGATGGGAAGAGATGCCAGATTGGAGGACAATAATAATCTTGCGGATAGTTGGTACTGAGCAAATTTCTAGGACCTTTTTGTCTCTGTCACACTAGTTCTTAGACAAACGGGTGGTACAAGGCAAAAAGCTTTGGACTTGATAGCAGGAGACTTTAATTCAGGTTTTGCTGTCTCTGCTTACCAGTGATGTGACCTCAGGCAGATTGTTTTCTCTTTAAGCCCCAGTTATGTGGTTATGAAGGAACTGGGATAAAATAATGACTTTGCAAGGTTATAAAAATTAACATAGATAATACATGCATTATCTCATTGGTTTGTATATACAAATAACAATCAACTATAGATATATATTTTTCTGCTTTTTTCCAAATTCTCTACAGAGCATATTATTGCTTTTTTAATCAGAGAAAACCCAAAAATCATGAACTTTATTTTAGGAAGGAAATGAATAGTGAAATAGAACTTTGAAAAATCTGACACTGTCCAGTTGGTGAGAGAAATTCCCTGGCCAAGTGCCCATACAGGCTTTTAACTACATGCCCATAGATTTTACATGTGACGAAGCAATAAGATACAGAGTTGTCTTGTTTGATGTGGCTGTCCTCTGGGCCCTGCTAGAGTTTTGTAACTATAATGAGCATGAAACTTTGATTCATTTTCCTGCTTGGGTACTCTTCTGTGCCCATCAAAATCAACGTTGTCAAATTTGGTTTCTTCTTTTTGGGCATTACAATGAAGTCAGACGTAATTTGTACAGAAACACTGAAAACTACCTTTGTCACCATGATATTTCCCAAAGATAGTGAGGTACCTTTACAAAATGAGATCTGATTTTTGTACAGAAAAGGAGTGATGTTATATTTCTGATGATCAATATGGCAAAGGTGTGGAACCCATGAGGATCGCTGAGAAAATTAATGAGGCTTCAACTCAAAGACGTTAAAATCCATGTTCAGAACTCCAAATCATTTGTTTTACCCAAAGTAACGTCATAGGCAGAGGGACATAGAAAGAACGCCCTAAACCGAGCATGGGTGTCCAGCTTCCACCCTGATGCTAATGAGCTGTGAGACTCTGCAGGAGGCTCCTATGGCTCCAGTTTGCTCTGGGAACAAAAGATAAGACAAAGAAATCAAAAGAGTTTGAGCCATTGTTCCTTTTATCTGTAATATTTACCCATTCTCTGGATTTCTAACAAAATCCTAAAATCCCTTTAAGGAAGACTCTGCTAGTATATTTTCTTATATGTGTACAGATTATTAACTGTGGGATACAGACCTGGAAGTTGAGAGTTAGCGATGAGGGAAAATTAAAAGTGTTTTGTTTGGAGTCGATGTCAATAGGAAATGAATCCAGACTGAAACTAAAGCATATCCGAAAATACTGGGTAAGTCAATGGGGAAGTAATGGTAATAAAGCGACGGAGAAGTATCTCGTTGCTCTTTTTATAGACACTTAAGCCAGGGCTTGCAAGCAGGCATTGCTCTGGAGAGAGTTTAATGACATATTTTGCTTTAGTTTATTGAATTGAGCTCTATTTTATGGTTTGCCAAATTATTCTTATCTTAGGACACTTAGGTTAAAATGTTATTGAAATATAAACATATTTTACTTTAATAATACCTTAGAAATTAGAAAAGCAAACTGTGAACGGATTTCTTCATGTTTTAAAAAGCAACCAAATAGCACATTTCTTTTTTGCGTACAATTTTTATGGGTGCATTTTAGACAGGAAAATTGCAGATTTGTGTGTGTGTTTGTGTCTCTCTTAGCAGTGCCTAAGGCAGATCTGGAAATACGGTGGTTATACAATGATTGTTTTTAGAGAGGAATACTCTGCTTGCATGCAAAAAAAAAAAAAAAAAGTGAATGAGCTATTGATAGACCCTCTGATCTTTGGCCTAGACCACTTTTGCCCTCAAGAGCAACTACTGTTACTAGTTTGGTGTGGATCTTTCTAAACCTTTTGCTCTGGATTTTATACATACAAGAATCTATGAAAAATATATACAATTATACCAAGTTTTGTATTTTTATTTGAAGTAGACTTTATATGACTTACACTTTTTTTTGTATTTTAACTCAATACTGTGCCTCAGAGATGTGCCATTAAGATTTTCTTTATTCTGTTTCACTTTTCTCTACTATTCCTCATTACCCTTGAACTATATTTAATCTCTCCTCTCAGTAACATCCTTGAGTCAGAATACTCTAAGCTTAACTGTAAAGTTAAGAACCTTGTTTTACTCTATAATTCCAGTGTGAAATATCTTTAAATCCATTAATACAACATCCTTTTTGATATTAGTAGTTTGACTCCAATAATGTGATTATGTGAAATGGGAGTGAACAAATAACACAGGGTATTACTCAGAAGCTGTTGTGAACCTCCAGATATCTTGTGTGTTCTTTTTTGTAGGAAATAAAATTACAGGTTTGATTGTCAAGAGGTTCTCAGACTAAATTATATATGTTGGCAAATGGAATTTTGGATTCTGCTGATTATTGCTATCATAATGCGTGAGTGTTGTTCAAACTTTTCTTCTAAAGAACCCCTCATGGCAGAGGAAAGCAGTGAGCCCCAGGAGGCTCAAACTTAGCCTCAAGCAGTCTGCAACCAAGCAGGGAATTTCTTTGAAGTCTGGTATTTTATCTTAACTATTCATACAAAGCCTTAGTTTAATTTTTTTAAACAAAGTTATTTTAGATTACCTAATATCTAGTACATTTGACACTACAGGAAGATGCAACCTGCTTATCCTGTGGCTTTGAATGCTTGCTAGGCGTGTTGCTGGATTCCGTTGGAGTCCAGTGGTCCCAGTTAGAAATTGATACGAAATGCTTCCCAATGAGGTGTTACTATTTAGAAGTACCTGGCTAAGTCGTTAGTGCCTACTCTGTTTTTTTTTCCTTTTTCTTCTTTTTATTAGTTTTTTTTCCTAATTATTTTAATAAATTTGAGAATATAAGTTGAATTCTATATGTATATATTGTATAGCGGTGGAGTCTGGGCTTTTGGTGTACCCATCACCCAAGTAGTGTACATTGTATTCTGTTGTTAATTATCCATCCCTCACCCCCTCCTTCCAGTGGACATGGAAACATCGAATCGCCAATATCCGTTATACCACTCTGCATGCCCTTGTGTCTTCACAGTACAGCTTCACTTACAAGTGAAAATATGTGGTGTTAATTTTCTATTCCTGAGTTATTTCACTTAGGATGATGGCCTCCAGTTCCACCCAAGTTGCTGCAAAAGACATTATTTCATTCTTTCTTATTGCTATGTAGTACTTCATGGTAAACACACACACACACACACACACACACACACACCACATTTTCTTAATCCACTCATCAGTTGATGGGCACTTACGTTGATTCCATATCTTTGCAGTTGTGAGTAGTGCTGCAATAAACATACAGGCACAAGTATCTTTTTGACATAGTGATTTCATTTCTTCTGGATAGATACCTAGTAGGGGGATTGTAGCATCCAATGGTAGATCTACTTTTAGTTCTTTAAGAAACATCTGTACTGATCTCCATAGAGGTTATAATAATTTACTTGAACATATTAATACATTTACAGCTGCAGGCCCCAATCCCCAGGCCTCAGATTGGTGCAGGTTGTGGCTTTCCAGGAACTGGGCCACATAGCAAGAGGTATTGGGCAAGGGATCGAAGCCCCACCTGCATCCACAGCCTATCGCTCATATCACCCCCCTCGCCCGCCTCCCTGTCAGATCAGCAGCATCAGACCCCCTCATAGGAGGTCATACCCCACTGCAAACTACACATGCAAGGGATCCAGGTTGTGCTCCCCGTGAGAATCCAGTGATTTGTTGCTTTATGATCTAGTGTGGAGCCAAGTCAGTAACGCTTTCCTCCCTAACCCACTCCCCTTGGACATCTTCTGTGAAACCGGTCCCTGGTGTCAAGAGTGTATAAACATTCCCTTTTCCCTGTGTCTGTGCCAGTATCTATTGTTTTTCAACTTTTTAATAATGGCTCTTCTAATTGGAGTAAGATACTATCTCATTGTGGGTTTAATTTGCATTTCCCTAATGGTTAATGATGTTGAACAATTTTTCTTCATATGTGGGCCATTTGTGTATCTTCTTTTGAAAAATGCCTGTTCATGTCATTTGTCCACTTTTTAATGGGGCTGTTTTTTTTTCCTTGCTAAGTTGTTTGATTTCCTTGTAGATTCTGAATGTTAGTCTTTTGTCAGACATATAGTTTGTAAACATTTTCTATAAGTCTGTAAGTTGTCTATTTACTCTTTTGATCAACTATTTCATTGTACAGAAGCATTTTAGTTTAATGAAATCCCATTTGTCTATTTTTGTTTTTATTACATTGGCTTTTGAGGTCTTAGTCATAAATTCTTTGCCTAAGCCAATGTCCACAAGAGTTTTTCCTAGGTTTTGTTTGAGTTTTTATTGTTTTAGGTCTTACATTCAACATTCAATTCTTTAAACCATCTTGAGTTAATTTTTGTATATGGTGAGGGATAGGGATCCAGTTTGATGCTTACGCATGTGGCTATGCAATTTTCCCAGCAACATTTATTGAAAAGAGTGTCCTTTCGCCAGTGTATTTTCTTATCAAATTTGTCAAACATCAGTTGGCAGTGAGTATGTGGCTTTATTTTGGGGTTCTCTATTCTGTTCCATTGATCTATGTGTCTAATTTTACAGCAATACCACATTGTTTTGGTTACTATAACCTTGTAATATAATTTGAGGTCAGGCAATGTGATGTCTCCAGCATTGTTCCTTTTGCTTCAGATTGCTTTGCATATTCAGGACTTTTTTCCCCTTCCATATGAATTTTAGAATTGATTTTTTTCTAATTCTGTGAAAACAGCATTAGTATTTTGATAGGAAATGCATTGCATCTATAGATGCTTTGGGCAATATGATCATTTTAACAATACTGATTCTTCCAATCCATGAGCATGGATTTCTTTTTTTCTTTTCTTTTTTTTTTTTTTGCTTCTTTGTGCCATCTATAATTTCAGTGTTTTATAGTTCTCCTTATAGAGATGTTTTACCTCCTAGCTTAAACTTATTCCTAGATAATTTTTTTCTAGCTATTGTAAATGTGATTGAGCTCTTGATTTGGTTCTCAGCTTGGTCATTGTGGGTGTATAGAAATGCTATTGATTTTTATACATCGATTTTATAACCTGAGTGTTTGTTGAAATCATTTATCATATCTGGGAGTCTTTTGAAGGAATCCTTAGGGCTTTCTAGATACAAGATCATATCATTGGCAGACAGAGATAATTTGACTTCCCCTTTTCCAATTTGGGTGCCCTTTATTTCTTTCTGTTTGCTTATTGCTCTGGCTAGGACTTTCACTACTATGTTGAAAAGTAGTGGTGAAAGTGGACATCCTTGTTTTGTTCCAGTTCTCAGGGGGAATGCTTTCAATTTTTCCCAATTCAGTAACATTGGCAATAGGTTTGCCATATATGGCCTTTATTATTTGGAGCTATGTTACTTCTATGCCAAGTGTCTTCGAAATTTTTATCATGAAGGGATCTTGGATTTTATAGAATGCTTTTTCTGCATCTACTGAGATGATTATAGGGTTTTGTTTTTAATTCTTTTTATGTGGTGAATCACATTTATTGACTTGCATGGAAATTAAACAACATGCTCCTGAATGATCACTGAGTCAATAAAGAAATAAAGATGGAAATTGTAAAAAGTGTTTTAAATGAATGAAAATGAAACCACAACATACCAAAACTATGGGATACAGCAAAAGCAGTGCTAAGAGGGAAGTTTTTAGCATTAAATACCTACATCACAAAAGTAGAAACATCACAAATTTACAACTTAACACCACACCTCAAGGAGCTAGAAAAACAAGAACAAATCAAACCTAGAGTTAGCAGAAGAAAAGAAATAACAAAGATCAGAGCAGAACTAAATGAAATAGAGACCAATAAAACAATACGCAGGATCAACAAAATTCAAAGTTGTTTCTTTGAAAAGACAAACAACATTAATAAACCACTAGCTAGACTACCCAAGAAAAAAGGAGAGATGAACCAAATAAACACAGTTGTCAATGGATATGTAAGGGGTTCTGTTGCTCACTGCTCAGAAAACCAATTACTGAGACAATGAGGACTGTCCAGGAAGAAAGGAGATTTGTTGCAGAGGATGCATCAACCAGGTGGTGGGAGGAATGGACTGCCTCAAATCTGCCTCCTCAACTAATAGAGTCAGGAGTTTTTCTAGTGGTGAAATGAGTAATGCATGAAGTCAGTGAGCATCATTACATGTTTGGGGCAGAGTACAGGGCATTCAGCCCAGTGAGAAATCATGCTAGGACGTACAATGCATGATAAAAAGATGATGGAGATTTTAGTATTATAATGAGCTAGGGGTTAATATTGGTCATTCTTTCAGTCTTGTGTATAGACAAGATGTGGGGAGTAGATTGCACAGCAGGTCTTTGGGTGTAGTCTGTGCTGGGGTGTCTCATCTTGTCTTCTCTGGACAACCAGGTAGTGTAAGGCCTTGTAGTTATCTCTTGGCTGTACAAAGACAACTTCCCCCATTTCTGGGGGAGGGGGTGGACAACTCAATCCATGAAATAGAAAGTTACAAAGTTCTGGTCAGTAAATCTTACTGGCCTGGGAACTTGAAACATAAGAGAACTCCAAAAAGGTATTTTTCTTCAGGGAGCCAGTAATGCAATCAGAAATGAAAAAGGAGATATTACAATTGGTACCACAGAAATGCAGAAGATCATCAGAGACTATTGTGAAGAGCTATAGACTCATAATCTAGAAAACTTAGAGGAAATGGATGAATTCCTGAAAACATACAACCTCCCAGGATTGAACCAGGAAGAAATAGATCTCCTGAATAGGCCAATAATGAGTAGCAAGATTGAATCAGTGATATTTAATATAAAAAATGTCCATACAAAAAAATGCTCAAGACCAGATTCTATCAGACATATAAAGAACTGGTGGTACTAAGCCTACTGAAACTCTTCCAAAAATCACTACTGCCTATTTTTTGAAAAACAGAATATCCCTGTAATGTATTAAGACCTTATTTTTCATATAAGTCTTTATCAAGGCCCTGTGCTTACGAGTAGTAGAAACCCATACAACTAACTTTAAATTTTAACAGTGTGTATGTTGGGAGGGGGAGTATTTATTAAATGCAGGCCAGTCTTACACACTGATGTCAGAAAGTAGAGTTGAGCTCCATGAAGAACTGAATCTGGGAACAGCAAAGGGGACTTAGCCTCGGTGACTTGGGATTTGTGCAGAGTTCTCTGGGCCTAACTGGTTTCTTCTCTTGACTTTTCTCTGAGCATATGATCCATGACTCTCCATCTCTTTGCACTGCCTGACTCAACGTGGGGCCTCCCTACAGTTCCTGTATTAACATGTCTCTTTTCAAAGGACCGGGGGAAACAAATTAGCATTTTTCAATTTCAATTTTATATTCTCGAGAAAAAGACTCTGTGAAGTAAGTCTTCAAACATGGGTGTATTTGAATTGGGATGAGAATTCAAGACAGAGAAAAAAACTCACAAAGATGACAAAATGTATTATTGGCATATTTCCTTCCCTTGCAATTAGCCCAATTACCTGTAAATTGCTTACAGAGGGCTTCCCCTTGTTATATAACTTCCTATCATTCAAAATCCTTATTTTGAGCACTTATAATACAGAACAACTAGTAAATTCATACATCAAAAACATGTCTGGCCTGTGTTCTATCATGCAGGTGCCTTAGGTAACAGAAACTAAAAGTCAGTTAAACTTAAAGAAGGGAAAATGGGACAATTTAAATGTCCTCTAGCAGAAAGTCCAGGTTTAGGGTGGTGTTCTGAATACAATTCTGCAATAATTGTCATTTATACTCAGGCAGATTATTCAAGGGAGAAAAATCAATGTTTTTCCTACCTCCAAGAGAATCTAAACTTTTTTCGGATGGTTAAGCTGATTATAGCAAGATCAATGAAGTCATAGTCAGTGAGTAAAACAGCAAAGTCCACCTTACTGAACTCGCCTGTCACTTTTAATGTTTTGTCTATATATTTGACGGAGGAGAGTTCTATGTAAATAATCCTATCATCTGCAAATGATGTCAATTTTATTGTTTTTTTTCATTTCTTTCATTTTTAATTCCCGTTGTGATGCCTAGCAGTTCAATACAATTGCTGAATAATACAGTGATAGCACTCATGCCTGATTTTAAAGGGAATGCTTCAAAGATTTCACCATTTATGATAATGTTTGCTCTAGTCACTTTTACTAGATCCTGTTTATCAGGCTAAGAAACTTTTAATTGCAAGTAATATGAGAAATCGTGTGCTTTTTTTTTCTAAATGGGTGTTATATTCTATCCTCTTCTGTTATCAGATAGATAATCGTATGATATTTTTTCTCTTTAAATCTCCTGTTCTTGTGATAGACATTTATAAATTTTCTAGTACCAGTTGGGCATCCCTAACCCCAAAATCTGAAATCTGAAATGCTCAAAAACTTGAAACTTTTTGAGTACCAACATGGTGCCACAAGTGGAAAATAAGATATTTTTACAAATGCCCATTGTTAGTAAATAATGGTCTTATAACCTGTGACATTGCTAAATTTATGTACTAGTTCAAATGGACTATATATTATTTTGGGTAAGTATATAATCGTGTCATCAATAAATAGCAAAGTTTTTGCTTATTTTCTAAACTTTATATTTTTCTTTATTTATTTTGGCTTTATTGAACTCTCTAGGAGCTCCAGTAAAATTTTGAATACAAGAACTCAAAATAAACATCTTTTCCTTTTTCTCCCGATCTTGGAGTGTTCAGTTTTCATCATAGAATATGATTTTTCATTTTTATTTATTTTATATGTATTTTATCAAGAGTAAGTCCTTTCTAGTTTGCTGAGAGTTTTTAATCATGAGGAATGTTAAATGTTACCAAATGCTTTTTCTACACTTGTCCAGGTGATTAAGCTTTCTCTTTCATTATATTAATGTGGCATATTCCATTAATTGATTTTCTAATGTCATATCACCCTTGCCTTCCAAAAATACATCAAATTGGTAATGATATTATATCTGATTTATATGTTGCTAGATTATATTAGCAAATATTTTGTGAGGATTTATATCCTTTGTTTTATTAACAAGGATATCTGGCCTCATAAAATGAAAAGGAGTTGGTCTTTCTACTGTTTTCTCAGTTTCTGTAGTATTGGAATTGTGGCTTTCCCCTTTGTTTCTGATAGCATTTGCTTTATGAATTTAGGATGCTGTGTTTTTAGGTATATACTTAATTAGGAGTATGTTTTCCTGATTACTTGGTCCTTTTATCATTATTTCCATTAATACAATCATGTGCTACATGGCAATGTTTTGTTCAGTTGTGGACTGCAAATACTAATATAGTGTTGGCCCCATAAGGTCATAACTGAGCTGAAAAATTACTATAGCCTGGTGATGTCATAGCCATCATGATGTCATGGTGCAACACATTACTCAACACAGTTTTGGTGATGCTGGTATAAAGAAACATGCACTGATATAAAAGTATGTATTAATAACATACAAATAAGTACATTATATAATACTTGATAATCATAACAACTCTGTTACTGGTTTATGTATTTACTATACTTTTTTTTATCTTAAAGCATATTCCTACTTAAAAAAAAAAAGTTAATTTTAAGTCAGCCTCGGGCAGGCCCTTTGGGAAGTATGTCAGAGGAAAGCATTGTTATAAATAGGAGATAACAGCTCCTATGTGTTACTGCCCCTGAACTTGTCCAGTGGGACAAGATGGGGAGGTAGAAGGCAGTGATATTGATGTTCGGACCTGTGTCAGATGTGTATGTGTGTGTTTGGACCTTAGTTTTGAAAAAAAAGTTTGAAAGTAAAAAGAAAAGCGAAAAAAATTTAAAAGTAGAGAAAAGCTCATAGAATAAAAATATAAATAAAGAGATTACTTGTGTACATCTGTACAATGGGCTGTTTGTGTTTCAAGCTAAGTGTTATTACAAAGGAGTAAAAGAAGTTTAAAAAGTTTATAAGTAAAAATGCTATGGTAAGCTAAAGTTAATTTATTATTGAAGAAAACAATTTTTTGTATATATTTAGTATAGCCTACGTGGATAGTATTTGTAAAGTCTATAGTCAAGTATGGTGATGTCCTAGGCCTTCACATTTACTCACCACTCACTCACTGACTCATCCAAAGCAACTTTCAGTCCTGCAAATTCCATTTATGGTAAGTACCTTATGCAAGTATAGCGTTTTTCTCTTTTATACCGTATTTTCACTGTGTGATTTCTATACTTAGACACATAAATACTTCTTCTTCTTTTTTTTTTTTTTGACACAGAGTCTCACTCCCTTGCCCGGACTAGAGTGAGTGCCATGGCATCAGCCTAGCTCACAGCAACCTCAAACTCCTGGGCTCAAGGGATCCTTCTGCCTCAGCCTCCCTAGCAGCTGGGACTACAGGCATGTGCCACCATGCCCGGCTAATATTTTCTATATATTTTTAGTTGTCCAATTAATTTCGTTCTATTTTTAGTAGAGACGGGGTCTTGCTCTTGCTCAGGATGGTTTCGAACTCCTGACCTTGAGCGATCCGCCCGCCTCGGCCTCTCAGAGTGCTAGGATTACAGGCGTGAGCCACTGCACCCGGCCAAATACTTCTTATTGTATTTCAATTGCCTACAGTACTCAGTACAGTAACATGCCATGCAGGTTTGTACCCTAGGAGCAATAGGCTATTCCGTATAGCCTAGGTTGCAGTAGGCCATGCCATCTAGGTTTGT
>CAUYRT010048052.1:0-23341 GCA_963574885.1 Lepilemur ruficaudatus
AAATTAGCCGGGCATGGTGGCGCATGCCTGTAGTCTCAGCTATCCAGGAAGCTGAGGCAGGAGGATCACTTGAGCCCAGGAGTTTGAGGTTGCTGTGAGCCAGGCTGATGCCACGGCACTCTAGCCCGGGCAACAGAGTGAGACTCTGTCTCAAAAAAAAAAAAAAAAAAAAAGTATTAACAGATCCAGATACTCTCATTTCTTTTCATTGTATCTTGCATCAGCAAAATCTCTATTTTAAGTGACTCTTTGAAGGATGAGGTATTCGGTGTGGATTTGCCATATCATTCTAAAGTGCACTGGTTATCACAGGGACAGGTATTAGCCAAAATTTTATCTCTGCAAGAACAGATAGTTAAATTTTATGAGAACAGAATTAGCAATGTGAATTATTGAGAGAAGATTTCTATAGCAATGTAGCATTTCTGTTTGATATCATGTCAAATCAAAACAACCTGAATATTTCTTTGCAAGGTAAAATTAAGTCTGTATATGATATGTGGCAAAAAATCCAAGAATTTCAAAAAAAGCTATCTTTTTTCAAAACACTTCTTCAAAAGGAAATTTTGGATGAACATTTTCCCCAGTTAACAAAGGTCATTAATGAGCAGGATGATCTATGACTTATTTGAAGAGTACATAGCAGTTATAGACTGGAGAATACATTGGAGAATACAATGAAAGGTTCACTGACTTTGAGAATCTCGACATCACACTCAAATTAGCATTTCAGCCTTACCTAGTTGATATCACCAAGGCACTTTAAAGAACTACAGATGGAATTGATTGAGCTCTCAGTAGATGACATTTTAAAGTCATTATTTGATGCTAAGAAACATCCAATTGAAATATGGAAAAATGCAGTAGAATACCCATGCCTTTGGCAACATACCCAAAAAATGCTTTCTTGCTTTTCAACCACTTATTGCTGCAAATCTACATTCTCCTACCTAACCCAAATCAAGACACTAAGGTCACAAATGACAGATACCCATTTACAGGATCAACTGAAACTGTGGACCTCCATGCTGCAACCAAATATTCAAATGCTTTCCAACAAAAAGAAGAAACAACAAAGTTATTACAAGGTTAGTTAACTTTAAAATTAACAAATAGCTTACATTTTTTGAAATTATTAAGTACGGAGTAGTTAGATGTTTACAAAATAATGTACATTTTTAAGTATATGTAATTGAAATTTCTTGAATGCTGCCTTATTTGATTAGAGCTAAATTAATGCAGCCTTCCAACATGAAAAGCTTCCCCACCCTGGGCTGGAGATCAATATCAAACTCCATACTAAGGGCATCTCTGCATGTCAGCTTCTTGAATCTCTGGAACGTGGGCATACCCAGAGTGTTAGTCAAGCTGCTCTAACAAAATATCATAGACTGGTGGCTTAAGCAACACACATTTATTTCTCACAGTTCTGGAAGCCAGGAAGTCCACGGTTAATTCACCAGCAGATTTGATGTCTTGATGAGGGTCCTCTTCCAGGTTGCAGACTGCTTACTTCTTGTCGTATGCTCAGATGGCAGAAAGAGAGTGAGAGAACTCTCTGAGGACCCATATATATAAGGGCACTAATCCTATTCATAACAGATCCACCCTCATGACCTAATTACCTCCCAAAGGTGGCACCTCCAATACCATCACCTTGGGGGTTGAGATTTCAACATATGGATTTGGGAGGGACACAAACATTCAGTTCATTGCACTCATCTTTCTGGATCCTTCTTGAATCCTTGGGAAGCCTGACTTCTCTTGCCACATTTAAACCAGTCTCATTGTCCTGGACCCTGTTCCCTGCCTTCCTTGTCTTGGTGCATCCTCTAGTTTCCTTGGAGTTTTATACCTCCTGCTGTCCTTCAGACAGATATCAACCCTAATCAGGACTTGGGTTCACCACACTCCTTTGTTCCCATTTGTTGTAGATGTCTCACTCCCTCTGGACACCAATAGGACACTACTTCTAAGGGTTGTTCAGTGTGGCTCATCCCCTTATCTGTACATATCTGGATTTGTCAATACCTTGAGCTTGTACTAGCCATGGCTCTTAGTTGCAAATAACAGAGCAGAAAAGCAATTTAAACAGGGAATTGTATTAGTTTTCTAGGACTGCAGTAACAAAATGCCACAAATTAGCTTAAACAATAGAAATTTATTATCTCATGGTTCTGGAGGCTAGAAGTCTGAGATTAAGGTAGATTTGGTTCCTTCTCTCCCCTAGTTGCTGGTGGTTTACTGGCAGTCTTCGGCATTCCTTGGCTTGTAGATCTTTGCCTTTGTCTTCACATCACATCTTCCCTGTGTGTATGTCTCTGTCCAAATTTCCCCTTTTTATAAGGACAATAGTCATATTGGATTCGAGGCCCACCCTACCCAATATGACCTCATCTTAACTAATTATCTCTGCTATGACCCTTTTTCCAAATAAGTTAACATTCTTAGGTACTGGATGTTAGGTGGTCAACATGAGAATTTCTGAGGGACTCAATTCATCCCATAACAGGCAACTCTCAGTTACCTGCTCATAGGGTCAGCAGCAGGGCCAGGCTACCAGTCACAAACAGGAGCCAAGGGAAGAAGACTCAGCCAAGATGTCACCTGTCGCCTCAGGAGCAGCTGACCTGGGACTCCAGGGCACATCTTCCATGGCCACTGCTGGCCCCACTGCAACTGGTCGTTATGGCTGCCCTGCTGTACTCTGTTCCCAAGCTCCCCTCCTGCTGGGGCCTCAGGATCTGGCTCTGACACAGCCAACCACAATGCAAGTCCAAGCAGAGGTACCCGACTGGCCAAGCCTGAGCCACAGGCTCACCCTTAGCTTCCAGGGACAGGAGAAGGCAGATCTGCCCCACCTGCTTCTGTGGCAGGAGGTGGAGTCCTGCCTCCTTAACACGTAGAGATTCCCTCACAGTAAGAATGGTTTGGGGATGCTGGGAAGACAAAAAGACAAATGTCACTACAAAGCTGTTTGTCACATCCTGTACACTGTGTGGAACACCAGCAGCAGCAGCCCCTGGGAGCATCTTAGAAATGCAAATTATTGGCCCCACCCTAGATGTACTGAATCAGAAACTCTAGGGGTGGAGCCCAGCAAACTTTTCAAAAAATCTTCCGGGGATTCCTTTCTATCTTTTTCATTTCCCTTTTTTGAACAGCTCAATTGAAGTATAATCTACATACAATAAATTGCACAATTTGTTGGGTTTTGACAGACCTATATACCTGTGAGACTATCACTACAGTCAAGAAAATGCTCATATTTACCATCCCTCAAGTTTCCTCATGCCCCTTGGTAATCCCTCTCTCCTACCCCTTCCCCAGCCCACTCCCACTGTCCCCAGGCAACCACTGATCTGTCACTATAGATTAGTTTGCAATTTTTATAATTTTACATAAATGGAAGCACACATATGTATTCTTCTTTATTTTTCTTCTTTTATTCAGAATAATAAATTTGACATTGGTCTATATTGTAGCGTATGTCATTCCTTTCTATAGTTGAACAGTGTTCCATTACGTGTTATACCGATTTGTTTAACCATTAATCCATTCGTGGACATTTGGGTTGCTTTTGGTTTGGGGCTATTATAAGCTGCTATGAATACTGATGTTCAAGTCTTTGTATAGACGTATGCTTTCCTTTCTCTTGGGTAAATACCTAGAATCGGAATGACTGGATGATACGGTAGGTGTATATTTATCTGTTAAAGAAACTGCTGAACTATTTTCCAAAGTGGTTGTTCTATTTTACATTTCCACTAGCAGTGTACAAAGTTCCAGTTCCTCCACATCATTGTCAACACTAGTATAGTCAGTCTTTTTTAAAACTTAGCCATTCTGAATAGGTGTATAGTGGTATCTGTGAATTTTATTTGCATTTTCCTGATGCCTAATGATGTTGAACATCTTTACATGTGCTTATTTTCCATCTGTATATCTTCTTTGGCAAAGTATCTGTTTAAATCTTTTGCCCATTCTTTATTGAGTTGCTAATTTTCGTATTATTGAGTTATAAGAGCTCTTCGTATATTCCAGTTCTTCATATATTCTAGTCTTTTGTCAGATATGCACTTGACAAATATTTTGTCCCAGTCTTTGGCTTGCCTTTTTATTTTTGTAACAGTGTCTTTTGAAGAGCAAAGTCTTAAATTTTGATGAAATCCAACTTACTGATTTTTTTCTTTTATAATTTATGCCATTTCTATGTCATATTTAAGAAATCTTGCCAAATTCAAGGCTATTATGATTTTCTAGAAAATTTTCTCCTAGAAATTTTAGCTTTCAAATTTAGGCCTATTATCCATTTAAAATTAATTTTTAAGATTTTGAAATAAGTTTAGACTTGCAGAGAAGCTGTAAAATAGTACAGAGTGTTCACATGTACCCTTCATCCAGCTTCCCCTAATGTTAACAACTTACATAACCATAGTTACATTTATCGAAATTGAGAAATTAGCATTTATTAACAAAGCTACAGACTTTATTTAAATTTATCAGTTTTTTCCCTAGTGTACTTTTTCTGTTCAAGGAGCCAATGCAGGACATATATTGCATTTAGGTGTGTCTCCTTAGTCTTCTCCAATCTCTGATAGTTCCTCAGTGTGTCCTGTCTTTCATCTTAATTTTTATATATGGTATAAGGCAAGGATCAAGATTTGGTTTTTTGCATATGACTCTCCAATTATTCCAGCACCATTTGTTGAAAAGATTATCCTTTTCCTCATTTAATTGCCTTGACAACTTTGTTGAAAATCAATTGACCATGTATGTGTGAGTCTATTTTTGGACTCTGTGTTCTGTTCCATTGAGATTTCTATGTGTTTATTTTTCCCCCCTCTGGTGTTTGAATCAGGATCTATTTGTCTATTTTTACACCAATAAAAAAATTGCCTTGCTTTCTGTAGCTTGATTTGTAGTCTAAAATCAGGTGGTATTAGTCCTCCAACTTCATTTTTTAAAAAGTTGCTTTGGCTATTCCAGTTCCTTTGAATTTACAGATAAGTTTTAGAATCAGCTTTTCAATTTCTACAAAGAGACTGCCGGGATTTTGATTGCGATTTCACTGAAGCTACAGGTCAATTTGGGAAGAAGTAATGTCATAACGATATTGAGTCTTCTGATCCATGAATCCAGAGTATCTTTCCACCTATTCAGTTCTTTAGTTTCTCTCAGGATTGTTTTGTGGTTTTCAGTGTACAGGTCTTGAACATCTTTTGTCAAATTTATCCCTAACAAGACCTCTAGGTGAGTTTGATGCACAATAAAGTTGAGAATCACTTCTCTACATCACTGCTGTTACTTAAATACGGTGCTAGAAAAGTAAATACGACGACGAAATATGCCCCAAAAAATCAGTATTGCAAACATAATTGGGAACTTGAAAAACCCAAAAGCATGGCTTATAATTCATATGAATGAATAAAATAGTTGAGCAAAGTGGATGAATATAAGATACAGTATATATTCAAAACACAACATAATTCCTTTGAAGTCATTAGAAATTTTTGTTTGTTTTTTGTTTTTGTTTTTGTTTTTGTTTTTTTTTTGAGACAGAGTCTCACTCTGTTGCCTGGGCTAAAGGGCCATGGCATCTGCCTAGCTCACAGCAACCTCAAACTCCTGGGCTCAAGGGATCCTTCTGCCTCAGCCTCCCAAGGAGCTGGGACTACAGGCATGAGCCACCATGCCTGGTTAATTTTTTTAATATATTTTTAGTTGGCCAATTAATTTCCCTCTATTTTTAGTAGAGAAGGGGTCTCACTCTTGCTCAGGCTGGTTTCGAACTCCTGACCTTGAGCGATCCTCCCACCTTGGCCTCCCAGAGTGCTAGGATTACAGGCGTGAGCCACCGCGCCCAGCCAATGATACCTTTATTTTGAAAAAAAACAAGCCGAAATTAAGGAGTATTATCCATGAACAAGGACATTTTTCAACCTAAGATAGCTAAGATAGGAGAAATAGACTATAAACAAGAGGGAAAATAGGTCATGTTCCTATTTATAATTTATAGTATATTCACAAATAAATATAATTAAGATAAATCTTCCCAGGCTATAAATAGATTTATTATAATACCAATTAGCCTTTCAAACCAAAAAACTTCCTGTTAAAATATTTATTCCACTCTCCTTTTATGAAACCCACTGATCATAGCAAAACACATGAAAAATAGAGAGGGAAGCTTCCATTTTCAATGAGACAAGGAAACAGCCACAGCACCAAACCAGAGCCCATGAAGCAAACATGCTGGTTATTGTGGGATGGAAACTGTAACAAAAAAGAGAGAGAGATACCACGTGCCCTCTTGGACTCAAGGGAGGACCCAGATCTCTCCCAAAGTCTGTGCTGGAAGCTTGGCTTATAATGCTTTGCCTCTCTCCAGGAGATATGGTAGCACGGGCAGGTCTCCAGAGACTGGGGAAGCCCCATGGAGAGCAGACCAGCACAGCAGAGTGGCAGGGCAGGTGCGCCTGCAGGAACCACCTTGCTAACTTCGCCCCCAGAAAGGCAGACATGCAGGAATGATGAATGGGGAAGAAGGAAGTGGAGGCGGGAACCAACAGATTGCACCCAGGGACCTATGAGTCTGGGCAACATGGGCTTCCTGAACACCAAACACTGTGGATAGGTGATCTCCAAGGAAAAGGAAGTGACAGAAAAGCTGTTTGAGACAACAGAACTTGTTAAAGCTGAAGGATCCTAGATTGTCTCCAATCTCCCCATTTCCTTCTCCACTCTTCAAACTGTTATTCAGCCAGTAGTGGACCCCACCCAAAGATAATAATCAAAAGGGAACCACATGGGATTTACAAATAGAAATTGTGGAGGAAGGAAATATATACAAAAGGCTGATAAAAAAAATAAACACCATAAGAGGAATTACCCAAGGAAACAGAAAATACGTTCAGATAAATTCTTCATATTCTCAAAGAAATTTCAGACAATATTCTTTCTATCATAGAAAAAGATGCCAAAGAAAAGACACAAGAATTCAAAGAAGAGATTATAAAATGAAAGAAGACAAAAAGTAAGCTAGTAAATTCAGGATAAAAATGGAAGAGTAACCCAAGACAGAGCTGGAACCTACATTAGAAACAACAGAAAGTAGCATGAAAGTAACTATTCATTTTAATGCATAGTGGGCAGACTCCAGGAAATCACACAAAATGAAATAAATTAACAACAACAACCACAAAACCAAGACTTGTTAATGATTCTAGAGACAATCACTATTGTTGTAGAAGACCAATAAAAGAGATCTTGGCATTTCTGAAAGAGAATAGGCACTTCTGAAGGAGAATAAAAAGAATTAAATATAAATCATTTCTAAAATAAGCAGAACTTTCTTGAAATAAGGATGATTTGTAAATCAAAAGGATATACACATTCCAATAAAAATTAACATAGACTGTTCAACACTGAGATATATTCTACAGAAGTTATAAAACACCAATGGTAAGGAAAACCTCACATGGGTAACCACATAGAAAAGCACATACAGAGAGAAAAATCAAATCCGTTTCCTTGGGCTTCTTCACAGTGCCAAAAGACTGAGGACCAACATCTAAAATGCTCTGAAGGAAAGAAAACGTGACTCAAGGATTTTCTACACACCAAGTTATCCTTCCAACACAACGCCAATATGCAGACATTCCCAGGCATGCTAAACCTCAGGGAACAAAGGACCCAGGAAGCTTTCCTGAAAAACAACTTATGAATGAAATCTATCCAACCAAGGGATGAGTCAAAATAAATGCTACAATAGATAACCTGGGTGTATTAGTTTCCTACGACTGCCATAACAAAGGATCACAAATTAGATGGCTTAGAAAAGCAGAAATTTATTATCTCAAGTTCTAGAGGCTAGAAGCATGAAATCAAGGTATCGGAAGGACCCAGGGGAGGACTTTTTATTGCTTCTTCCTGTTTCTGGTAGCTCCAGATGTTCCTTGGCTTGCAGCTGCACAGCTACAGTCTTCACACCATGTTCTCCCTAGGCCACTGCACGTAGTATTTCCTCCCCGCATGTCTGTGTTCAAATTTCCCTTCATATTGGATTAGAGCCCACCCTCATTACCTCATTTTAACTTGATTATCTCAGTAAAGATCCTATTTCTAAATAGGTCATTTTCTGAGGTACTGAGGGTTAGGACTGTAACATTTCTTTTTTTAGGGGGGTGACATAATTCAATCCATAACATTGGGGTAACACAGAGGTGGTAAGCACTGAGTCCATTAAACATAGAGCTAAAACTATTAATGAACACTAGCAAGAAGTATGGTTAGAGAACAAAATGAAATGAGGTAAACATTGACAATGGAATGTACAGTTGACCTTGAACCATGGGGGGATTAGAGGCACTGACTCCCACACACAGTTGCAAATTCACATATAACTTTTGACTTTCCAAAAACTTGACTTTAGCTAATAGCCTACTTTCACCTGAAGCCTTACTGATAACATAAACAGTCAATTAACACATATTCTGTATGTTATATGTGCTACATACTGTATTCTTACAATAAAGTAAGCTAGAGAAAAGAAAATGATATTGAGAAAATCATAAGGAAGAGAACATCTATTTACTATTTATTAAATGGAAGTGGATCATCATAAATGTCTTCATCCTCATTGTCTTCATGTTGAACAGGCTAAGGAGAAGGAAGAGGAGGAGGAAGGGGAGCAGTTTGGCTTGCTGACTCTTAGGAGTGGCAGAAGTGGAAGAAAATCCACATATAAATGGACCCACACATTCAAACCTGTGTTGTTCAAATGTCAACTGTAATAAAAATCAAGAGGCAGAGTCAGGCAGTGGGATAAAGGGTAAGTATGGGTCATTCATTCCTCATCTTTCATAGCAGGATGTCAATAGATATCACTTAAAATTGAAACTTGTGGGTTTTTTTTTAAAAAGCATAGAAAATTCATCCTCCTAATGTTTTTCATTGTCTGTTTTCTTAATTCTAGAATAATTAATCTTTTAAGTATTATGTCTTATGATGAAGAAACAACCAATTCAGTAATTGTTAAGTTTTGCTTCAGTTTTTCTACTGTTAAAGTAAAATGATATTAAAATTTTTTCATCTAAAATAGTATGCAGAATATGATCCTATTTCTATAAAATTCTATGTTGTTCTATATATTCACCTACCTATAGAGTCTTTTTTTTTTTTAAAGACAGGGTCTCACTCTGTTGCCCAGGCTGGAGTGCAGTGGTGTGACCATAGCTCACTGCAGCCTCAAACTTCTGGGCTCAAGTGATCCTCCTGCATCAGCCTCCTGAGTAGTTGGACGCGCATGACCAAGCATGGCTAATTTTTCTATTTTTGTACAGATGAGGTCTCACTATGTTGCGCAGGCTGGTCTTGAATTCCTGGCATCAAGCAATCCTCCTGCCTTGGCCTCCCAAAATGCTAGAATTAGAGGCATGAACCACTGGGCCTGACCCTACCTATAGAGTTTTGAATGATATTTTATAAATGTTGGGGATTGTTATCTTTGGGCAGTGGGATTTATAGTAAGGGGTTTCTTTTCTTAACTTTCTTTGTTCTTCTCTATATTACTTGAATTTTTATAATGAATATGTGTTATTTTGAACAAAAACAAAATAAATCCTTGCTTCTCTCTTTTTTCCCCCACAAAAAGCTTTCTTTGTAGGTATCAAGGGTGCCAGGAGCCAGTAGCTTGCTTCAACTTTAGATGCTAGGAAGAGATCGGTCCAGGAGGCGGAAGGCGGGATCTGAGGGAGCTGTGACAGCCAACACAAGGTGTCTGGGTTGTTAGGAGGCCCTTCCCAACTGGGGACCTCTTTCTTAGCTGCTGTGGCAGAAAACTCCTTCAACTGTAAATGCCACCATATGTATTGAGAACTTTCCACAGTCAGACCCAACTCCCAACAAAACCAGATGGCCTCTAAAGTTAGCAAAATGAGTCAGAGCTGTTTTCTAATTTTTGAGAAAGTCCAACATTTGCTTTATTGTGACATCTTTAAAAAAGTCAATGTTCCTAGAAACCAGGAATCTGGCTGTGTTCTTCTTGATCCTGAAGGAGTACAGGGAACTTCGCCCCAAAATAGAGCTCCCTGGTATAATAATTATTTTGAAATAAAGGCCCTTAGAGATCCACAGATACTAGAAGAGACTTTCCCCTACATACATAAAGACCAGACAGACCCGCCAAGAAGACCAATTGTTCTTCCCTTCCCCCGTCTCTCAATCCTCTACCTCTCCCAAAGCACAGAAACTACTTCTCTGAAGCAGTTCCCTTCTCTGCCTAAAGTCTGAAACTACCAAAGAAGAAAACAATTACCTCTTGTCCTTTCCCCAAGTTTTCATTAACTAAACCCATATCGCAGGAAGGAAGACAAAAGTCTGTTAACAAACATGGACAGACTTCTGTCACAGAATGGTGTCCACTCTGTGGGCCCAACTGACTTTGTCCCAGTATGTTCTTCAAGCCCATTGAATTCCCCTAAAAACCATTTACTATCCCCCTACAGTCATCCATGCTTCCTTGTCTCCCTTTTGCCTTAGAAGTCGGCTCTATCAGCATCTGCACTCCCTTGGGATACTGGGCAATCACTTTGTGAGTCTCCCCTTGTGCACAATATTAATATATTTCTATGCCTTTTCTCTTATTAATCTGCTTTTTTGTGAGTTGATTTTTCAGTGAGCCTTCCAAGGGCAAAGGGGAAGCTTCCCCTTCATCCCTGCAATTCCAAATCAAGAGAGCGGCCTCGTACGACTGTCCTGAGCTCACAGCCGTGTGATCAAGTCTTCCACTCTGTAGGTGAGTGACAAGTGGCTTCCCTCCACCCTTCTAGGTTCATTGACTGGGCTATAAATATTATAAATTGACACAAGACAGATTAACAGGAGAGAAGCCATATTTAACTATATACATACTCACAGGGGTCCCTCCAAATATGAGACTCGAAGAAAAGCCAGATGATTGAAGTTTACACAAGTGGAATATCCCTCATCCAAAATGCTTGAGACCAGAAGTGTTTCAGATTTCAGATTTTGAAATATTTGCATATACATAATGAGATATCTTGGGGATAGGACTCAAGTCAAAACATGAAATTCAGTTATGTTTCAAATACACCTTATACACACAGCCTGATGGTAATTTTATATGCTATTTTAAATAATTTTGTGCATGAACAAAGTTTTGAATGTGTTTTGCCTGTGACCCATCACGTGAGGTCAGGTGTGGAGTTTTCCACTTGTGACATGATTCCTTCCATTAGCACTCAAAAGATTTTGAATTTTGGAGTATTTTGGATTTTTGGATGAGGGATGCTCAAGCTGTATAGCATCCTGAGCTACAGAAAGGAATAGGACATCTGTGGGTTGGTGATGACATATGTTATGGGACAGTGAGCGAAGAAACTGTATGGTGAATAAACGTTGCCTTGTTATGCAGATAAAAAGTCTCTCGGATAATAAAAGGTGTCTCTGAGCAGCCCTCAGAAGAATAGGTGATAGTGTGTCTGGGCTGGTGTCAACCTCCAGGCCCATCTCCTGTGATTCTAGTTAATCTGCCCTGGTTGGTGAGATTCCCAGGGAGGGGACTCATGACAATTGAGTTCTCTTTGGAGGGTTGTCTTTAGACAGGTAAGGGGAGCCCAGAGAAAGCCTGTGCCTGCATCTGCTTCTCCCCAAGTGCCCTCAGTTCAAAGTCATCAGAATTCCAAAGTGTCATATTTTGAGGTGGCATCTCCTGAACTGCCTCACTTCCCATACCCTCCACACTGCAGATGGCCTTTGAGGACAGCCTGGAGACACCTCTCTTCTCTCCCTTCCCTAGCCTGTGAGTTTGTCTGAGAGGTCTGTTGGGATCTGAGTGGGGTGGGGGGAGCCATGGGGAACCAACCAGCTCCTGGAAACCTGCCCCCTCCAAAAACAGGAGACAAGCAGAAAAGCTGGGCTGCAGGGAACCAGCTTCATGGGAGGCTGCCAGCAAACATTTTAATATAAAGTCTGAATTAGTCAGAGAATTCGTTTTCCCTGGTATACTGTGCTGGACTACTGAAGCCTAACATTCACTTTTCTTGTCCTTGAAGGGTTAACAGAATATCTTTCTCTTGCAGTAAAAAAAATTGATAAATATGGTAAAGCTCTCCTTTGGGGATTACCATGGCACAAAGCAGTTCTTCCCTTGGAGAAGTGCCTGGCTTTTTCCTTTTCCTTTAAGTTCATTCCTTTCTCTGGGAACTGTTGACTTCATAAATCCTTCTCTTTTTCCTTTTATTTTTCTTGGTATGGTCTCTGAAACACCCTCTGTGGACCCCCTTCAAATTTCAGCATCCCTTTCCAATTAAATTTTCATTCATGTTCTCAGACCTCAATCTTAACCTTCAAAATAATATTCAAGGCTGAGTGTGGTGGCTTATGCCTATAATCCCAGCACTTTGGGAGGCCAAGGCAGGAGGATCACTTGAGCCCAGGAGTTAGAAACCAGCCTGAGCAACATAGCAAAACCTCATCTCTACAAAAAATACAAAAATTAGCCAGGCATGGTGGCACGTGTCTGAAGTCCTAGCTACTGGGGAGGCTGATGCAGGCAGATCATTTGAACCCAGGAGTTTGAAGTTGCAGTGAGCTGTGATCACTGCCCGTAGCCCAGGCAACAGAGTTGAGACCCTGGCTCAAAAAAAACAAAACACCAAACAAACAAACAAACAAAAAAACCACTCAAGGCAGGGTCTTTCCCTTGTTCTTAACAAAAAGATGAGTGTCACTGGATTTCCAAAGCTTCCCTCTATTTCATGCGTATGCATCTTTCTTCCCCAACTAAAATTTAGAGCTACTGAGAACAGGGTCTGTTTTTAACTTCTTTTGTATCTCCCTGTCTTATAGCACCGGCTCTACAAAGTAAATCTCAATAAATAATCACTTCTGACTCCATCTAGAAGACTGACAATTCATAAATGTACAATTCTATTGACTGGAAATGGAAATCCCTGGATTGGAGGTGGGGTCACCACTGTTACAGCTAATATTTTTTAGTAGTTATTAATTCAGCATTTAATTTGATCCTCATGCAACAATCTTATGAAGTAGGTACTATTATTCCCCCTAGTTACCAATGAAAAATTTGAGATACAAAGTTTAGTAATTTATCCAAGATCATGGGGGAGCTGCAACCTGGGTCAGTTCCAAGCACTGAAGAATGATCTGGTGGAAGAAGGGGTAGAGATATACGGAAGGAGAGAAACTTAATTCTCATCAGGACTATAAAAAAATTAAGCCCTCTTTACTAGTTAGTAGTTCAAAATATGTCCACAGATTCGTTGATATTCCTCCCTTCAGAAAGTGTAACCTTATTTCCTCGCTTTAAAAGTGGACTGTCTTTTTTTTTTTTTTTTTTTTTTTTTTTTAAAAATAGTATCACGATATTGCCTGGGCTAGAATGCTGTGGCATCAGCCTAGCTCACAGCAACCTCAAACTCCTGGGCTCAAGTGATCCTACTGCCTCAGCCTCCCAAGTAGCTGGGACTATAGGCATGTGCCACCATGTCCAGCTTATTTTATATATATATATATATTTTTTTTTTAGTTGTCCGGATAACTTCTTTCTATTTTTCTAGTACAGACGGGGTCTCGCTCTTGCTCAGGCTGGTCTCGAACTCCTGAGCTCAAACGATCCGCCCGCCTCGGCTTCCCAAAGTGCTAGGATTACAGGCGTGAGTCACCACACCCAGCCTAGAGTGGACTGTCTGGTTTATAGAATAGCATGTGGCAGAAGTGACAATGTATGACTTCTGAGACTACATTATAACAGGCATCGTGATTTCCTCTTTGCTCTCTCTTGGTCATTCACTCTGGGGGGAGCCTGTGCCATGTTGTAAGGACAGTCAGGCAGCTCAATGGAGAGGTCCATGTGACAGGGAACCGAGGCCTCCTGCCAATAGCCAGCAAGGAACCTATGCCTTCTGGCAATAGCCATGTGAGTGGAGTGAGCTATCCTGGAAACAGAGTCTTTAGCCCCAGTGAAGTCTTCAGATGACAGCTGACTTTTTGACTGCAACATCATAACAGATCCTGAGAAGAGTCATCCAACTAAACCACTCTTGAATTCCTGACCCACACAAACTGTGAGATAAAAAATGTTAGTTGCGTTGCCCTGCTAAGTTTAGGGGTAATTTGTTACACAGCAATAGATATCTAATTCAACTAGGTTATACTGTAAATTAGTTCTTACTTTTTGGGGAGCAGGGACTGTTTTGAGAATCTGATAAAAATTATTGACCCTCTGCTCAGAAAAATGCATGAACACGAAAACATGGAGCTCGCAGTTTCTGGAGAATCACATACCCTAGCAAAGCCTATTCATAGATCTCAGGTTAAAAACTCCTTCGCTAATTACTATTAATAGAATAGTCCAAGTGTAAATTCTTTCCCAAAAATCTCTTTCTTGTGCATGACTCATTTAAAGCATTTCTTATTCTTTGCTTCAGTTTCTTTTTCCTGAGATAGAAGAACCAGTTAGATTAAAGTGCCCCCCCTCACCAGGCTCTTTGCATCAGCACATTTCAGAGGGCAAAGGCCTCAATCCAGCTTTACTCATGGTTCTATTTTTGTGATTCAGCTCTTATGGAAAAGAGAGTCAGGGTGACTGGTAGGGTTTCCAGAAAAGTCAGAAACAGTAATTACTAGAAATACAGGAAGGAAGTATGTTCTTGAAAGATTAAAGCTCTAAGGTTCAGAGCGAAATGATTTGGCTTCATTTGCATTCTCAGGATTAGAGCATTTGGGGGAGTCTCGCTCAGCTCACTCCTCATCCACATGAGGCCCCTCCATCCTTGTTCTCACATGTACCCACCTCCAGGCTGGCATCATTATGTGCAAAGAAGTACAGTTATTCGTCTCTAGTTTCTGCTGGGGAGATAGAGACCTCTAAGGAGACACAGAAGCAGGAGGGAGAACAATCCCACTTCCTCTCTGCGGGAAGTCTCTACTAAATACCTTGAAGCCATTTCTTACGAAACCAAGGAGAGTAATTGCAACTCTTAGAGTCAACTTCCCTTTTGGGGACTCCAGAAGGGTTCTCACTTCTCTTCAGGAGCGCTGTTCCTCATGCTGTAGAGAATGTGTCAGAAAAGGTAGCCCAGGAAGAGAGACAGAGCTTGGGGGCATAATGGTATGTTCAATTTGAGACACACTTTGTTTGGGGAACTTTTAAGACAGCCCCTAGGTTTTGGACATAAGGGACTGGAACTCAGGGAGATGTCTGGGTTTAGAGACATTTGGGAGTCAAAACATGGGGATTAAAATGCTTGCTGAGAATGGATCCTGCAAACTTATGAAGAGGGGAGAGGAAGAGAAGTCCATTAAGGGGTGAGGGAAAATGATAGGAGAAGTTGAGCAAGAGCTGGGAGAAAGATGCGAGAGAAACAAATGGACGAGGGAATTTAAAGATGGAGAGTGTTAATTTCACATGCAAATACAAGCAGAAGCATTAGGCAAATAACAGCTGAAACACGTCAATCATATTTAGCATGAGCAGGGCCTTGCTGGTTGCTGGTGGTCTTGGAAAGAACATATTTGTGGAGTGGATGGGGGAAAAGCCTGACTCTGGCAGGGTGAGGACTGAGTGAGCTGAAGAAGTGGTTCCCACAGAAATGGCTAAACAGAGTCACCCAAGATTTGAAATTAGATAAGACAGAGACTTCCATCCTTTCATCAGTCCCTCTGGAGAGGTAAGAGGCAGTTGGAGGGTATGGTGAAAGGAACATATTCATTTTGCTGTTTGTTCACAGTCTACTTTCGATGAATGAACAAAATCACATTGTTAATAAACAGAAGCAGCCCTCTAGAGATGTAAACTTCGGTGTAGAGAAGTTAGCATAAACAAGGAGAGCACAAGCCATCTGCCCAAATGAGAACTATCAGAGAAGAAAAGGCTTTGCCAGGCACAGTGAAACACAGAAAGCTGATCGAAAATCAGAGAACTAAAAGGTAAAGTGTTACAAAAGTAGGCATTTGTAATCCAAAGGTCAGAGCTGTGGGTGATGAGATGGTCCCTGCAGCCTTGTCTAAACGGATAGAACCTCTGAGACACCCAGCCTCCCTAACAATTAGCACCAGTCTTAGATATATCCGGACAGCAAAGACGAGATGGACAGACTGCAACAGAAAATTCTGGGACTTAGATTTGAAACATGGAGAACCTATGACTTGTAGAAGTATTTTATTTGAAATAAATTGATTTCCTGACCAGGTGCGGTGGCTCATGACTGTAATCCTAGCACTTTGGGAGGCTGAGGCAGGAGAATTGCTTGAGCTCAGGAGTTCTAGGTGGCAGTGAGCTATGATTACGTCATTGCACTCCAGCCTGGCAGCTTGGGTGACAGAGTGAGACACAGTCTCTAAAATAATAAAATAAAATACACTACAAACTGGTTTCCTGTATGTTTCCATGAATAATTTTCTGTGTTTAATATTAATCTTGCTGGTAAAAAAATACGAACCTAGACAACATTTTCCAAGAAGGTTCCCAGGCTGCTGGCTGGTGCTGCCCTGGTGGGCTCCTGCTGCGTTTCCCTGTGCTCAACATTCACTGATGGCTGCCACCTGCCTCTACTACTATGTTACCATGACAGCCTGTCTGGTGATTCTGTCCCTTGGAGACACCAGTGCCATGTGAGCACCAGCCCTATGGCACAGCCACGGTACACTCCCTTAGGCCTGCATTCAGGTTTAGTTAACTTCACTAAGGCTCACACCCCACAGCAGGAACTGGCCCAGACCTTGATCCTGTTCCTGCTACAGACTTCCCTGCCACTGTCCCCTGCTTCTCTCTGTATCCATGGTGGCTGAGCTGGCATCTCCTGTTAGGACACCTGTTATGTTTTGTAGACTAGAAAGATTGAACGTGAGCACCAGCACCAGCTTTCAGGAAGTACAAACCTAAAACCCATGACCTTTGTTCAATGTGCTCAGCTGCACAAAACCCAGCTGCCTGCATACGGTGGCCTCAGAAAACTCCAGAGCTTCCCATTAAAATACAGGAAGAGAAGTAATAAAATATAAATTTCCTGCCAACCGTTTGGGGACAACCAGAAAGAAGAAGAGGAACAATAAAATGTGACTATGATGACAACCATGATGTATGTGCCCAGATGCCTTTCCTGTTGAAAAATTCTGGCTTGGGGGATGGACTTGAAGGAGTTCAGGAAATGCCACCCCAAAATAAGGTGCTTTGGTGTGATTACTTTGACCTGAGGGCACCTGGGGAAGAGCAGATACAGGCACAGGCTTTCTCTGAGCTCCCCTCACCTGCCTAAAGACCCTCCAAAGGGAACTCAATTGTCATGAGTCCCCTCCCTGGGAATCTCACCAACCAGGGAAGATTAAGGAATCACAGGAGAGAGGCCTGGAGGTTGACACCACGCTCAGATACACTGTCACTTATTCTGAGGGCTGCTCAGAGACACCTTTTATTACCTGAGAGACTTTTTATCTGCATAACAAGACAACATTTATTCACCATACATTTCTTTCCCTCACTGTCCCAAAACTTTTGTCATCACCACCATGCAGAAGCCCTGAGCCACTATTCCTTTCTGGAGCTCAAGATGCTATATAAGCTTCAATCATCTGACCTCTCTCCAAGTGATATTTTGCGGGACTTCCCTGTGTACATACATAATTAAATATGGTTTTTCTCCTGTTGATCTATCTTACGTTAATTTCATTCATAGCCAGGCCAAGGAAACTGGAGGAGAAGAGGGAGGCCATTTTCTGCTCTCTTAGAGAAGCAAGGTTGATCCTGGGGCATTCAGGGACCAGTTCTCACCTCTGAGGTCTGGCTGCTCCATTTTCTTGTTTTGGGGAACTAGCCTGTTATTTTTAGTCTATGACAGTAGCCCACAACGTTTTGAAGTGGATGTAGGTCAGCTACTCACTTACCACCTTGATATCAACTTGTAATGAAAGCAAGTCTCAGTGCAAATTCTGTGCCACGTACAGACAGGCATCTATTAAGCAAATATTCATGAGCAACTGGGCACCGAGGATTTTATACAACCTGCTCTGTCAGTTCTATGAAGTCCCAGCTCATGCTCTTTTAAGTGATACAGCTACTACACGGCTCCCCCATGACATGAATGGTCCACTGCAGAAGAACCAACATTTCAGAGTCAGGACTTCACTACCTTTGCAATCAGCAGTAGGCAACCAGAAACCCTCTCAAAGCAGCGTCTGGACACAGGAGTGGTTCAGGGTCACGCCTCTGCCACCATCCTTACAGGTGCATGCTGAAGGCCTCGCTGTTCAGGAAAATGTGAGTAGAACTTCTCAAATACTTTAGCATATTCACGTACCTTGACTATCTTTAATGTCATCAGTGAATGCCCTTTTTTAAAATCATTTTCTCTTGCTAATTACCAAGTCAGTAATTTCGCCAGAACAAAAATCAATTTCTGATATTCACTGTGCTGATTAGCAAAATACCTGTTATGGATCAAGATATAGATTACTCAAGTACTTGGATCGGTCACCTTGGGCAGCCGTTTTAATACAATGTTAGCTGACAGCCCTACAGGGCCTGCAGATTGCCCCTAGAATTGAAGCTGAATCTGACTAGCAAGAACACAGCACCACACTGTCAATGTTGTAGTATCTTTAAGTAAATTATGGACATTAAGACATTTGCTGTGGCCTGGGAGAAAAAAAACAACCATTTTCATAAGGAACAGTGGAAAGCGAGTCAATATCAGAACAGCAGTACCAGCCTCTGTGACTGTTTCATCAATCTCAACTTCTGTCTGGAAAAGAGACAATTAATAGGAGATATAATTGAAATCTGTGAAATTGTACTGGGGACTACAAATTCCTAAACATTCAAACAAGGGGACATCCTTGTTTGTTACTCAACAGAAGCTATTTTATTAATAGTACAAGTAGAAGAAAATATTATTTCGTATGGTTCTTGTGGAAGTAGTTATCCCCAAAGGTAGTTCAGCCTACAAAGAATTCATTCTGGATTAAATCAAAGGTCATAAAGTAGCAGCCCACAAAAATGTTTCATTTGGCCAGAACAATTTTGTGAAATTTTTTTTTTGCTTTGAGACAGAGTCTCACTCTGCTGCCCGGGCTAGAGTGCCGTGGCGTCAGCCTAGCTCACAGCAACCTCAAACTCCTGGGCTCAAGCAATCCTCCTGCCTCAGCCTCCCAAGTAGCTGGGACTACAGGCATGTGCCACCATGCCTGGCTAATTTTTTCTATATATTTTTAGTTGGACAATTAATTTCTCTCTATTTTTAGTAGAGACGGGGTCTCGCTCTTGCTCAGGCTGGTTTTGAACTCCTGACCTTGAGCAGTCCACCCACCTTGGACTCCCAGAATGCTAGGACTACAGGTGTGAGCCACCATGCCTGGCCAATTTTATGAAATTATTATATTTGATTGCCAGTACTTAAAAATCAGTTGCCATTTCTATAAAAAGCTGGATTTCTAGCTTTTCTTGGGGAAAAAAAAAAGAAACAGAAGATCTGGCAATACTAGGTCTACATTCCCTGATGATATCAGGCAGCTAGAATCAAGGAAGCACTATACCCAGTAAAAGGCAAATTTCTTCTCTAGCTTGCTACAGTCCACACCATGCCCTATTACTTTCCAACACTGAGGCCCAGGGACAGTTGCACTCCTTAATTCTGACCATCTGAGCCTTGAAACATAATCCTAGGTGGATCATGGAACTGAATTTCTGCCCAAATGCTGCATTGGGATGAGACAATATCCCTGCCTCAATAGATTCTTCATGAAAAGATGCCGTGTCTTTATGCAAAGACAAACCACAAAATGGGAGAAGATATTTACAACACATATAGCTGCAAAGGAGTAGTAACCAAAATAATAAAAGAATTTCAATAAAGCAATAAGAAAAGACAACCAATCCAACAGAAAAATGGGCAAAGAGACAAACAGGCAATTCATGAAGGAATAAACAAGAATGACCTATGAACATAGAAAAAGATGCTCAACTCCATAGTAATCCAGAAAATAAATTTTTTTATCACAATAAAATATCATTTCACACTCATCATATTGGCAACAATTTTACAATCTAACAATACCACCACCACCAAGAACTCTGTGCATTGGGTTTAGATTGGCCCAGTCTCTTTGGAACTCTCTGGAGAAGCTGTTTGTCTAGGGTCCCAAAAGTTCCACTTCTGGGAATTAACCCTAGAGAAACATTTGCAGAAATTCATGAGACAGGTAAAAAAATGTTCATGGCCATATTGTTTGCAAGAGCCCAAACTGGTAACAAACTAAATGTTTGTTAGCAGAATAAAGTGTGACATATTCACACAATAGGGTAATATCGAGTTGCCACAGCATCAACAAAAATGATTCCCAAAACACATTAGACAAAAGCAAGCTGCATAAGAAAACACACTATGACGCCACGTAAATAATGTAGCATGCAAAGCAGTACTACATACTGTTCAGGGATCCATGCATAAAAATGCACAGGAATAATAAATACCAAATTTAGTATATTGATTACCTCTGTAAGGAAGAGAGAGGAATAAAATCACAGCCAAGTGTGCAAGGGGCTTCAGCTGTATTAGAAGTGCTTTATTTCTAGAGTTGGGTGGGAAATACTATCTGGTTGTGTGTTGTATTAGTCTTTATATTTTTTGTATTCAATATTACAAAACAAATTTTAAAATAAATGACATTTATTAATTTCTACCTTGCACTTTTCCTCTTTTATTTCAGAGTTAATAGAAACTTTTTCCAGGCCACATTAGTTTCCTGTTGCTGTATAAGAAATTACAAAAAATTTAGTGGTACACAAATTTATTATGCTGTGGCCATGGTCCCTCCTCTAGAATCTTCAAATCTGTCTCTCCCTCTGTCCTCTGTTTCCTCGTCACATCTCTGACTCTGACCCTCCTGTCTCCCTCTTATAAGGACCCTTTTGATTACACTGGGCTCACCCAGATAATCCAGGATAATCTCCCACCTCTCAAGATCCTTAACTTAATCATGTCTACAAAATCCCTTTTGCCACGTAAGGTAACATATTCACAGGTGTGGGGGATGAGGACATGGACATCTTGCAGGGGCATTTTTCCACCTGCCACATAGGCCTTAAACACATCTGCAGGCCCCAGTGCTGTGCCTGTTGCATAAAGTGGAAAAACCCCCGCCCAGTTTAGCTCCTAGTAACTATCTGAATTGTTTCCCTGTCCTGGTAGAGACACAGATGACCACAAAGCACCCAAAAGGTGAACCCCAGGCATGGGAAGCAGGGAGGGGTAAGAAAGAAGAAAATCACAGAGGCTGGAAGTTACCAAGCTGGAGAGTGGAACCAGAACTGCTGAGAGTGGCTCTGAATTGGAACAGCTGGTCTCAAAATTCCTCAGAGCAGCCAGACTGATTCCTCTAAAACATAAATCTGATCCTGTCACTCTCTGTGTAAAGCCCCTTCAAGGCTTTCCCTGGGCTGTAGAATAAGGAACAAAGTCCTTAAAGTGGTCCTAAAAGAGGGTTTCTCAACCTCAGCACTATTGACATTTGGGGCCAGATAATTCTTTGTTGCCCGGGGCTGTCCTGTGCATTGCAGGGTGTTTAGCAGCATCGAGAGCATCCTCTCCACACACCCCCCAACACGTGACAATCTTGCCAAATGTCCCTGGAGGACAAAATTGCCCTCAGTTAAGAACCCCTGTCCTAGGAGCTCCCACAAGGTTTGGCACCATGTCCGTCCATCTCCCCACCTCTTAGCAGGACAGAGCACTGGTCCCTCCTGCCTCCGGGTTTTTGCATACAGTCCTCTCCCTAGACGGCCCCTCCCTGCCTCTTTGCACCTGGCAAGCTCTTTCTTTGTGTCTCTGTCCAGGCGCCCTCCCCTTCCCCCTCCAGAGCTCGCTGCTGGGCTGCAGCCCTGCTCTTCCACCACACGCCCCTCCACACCTGCCATGCCTTGGCTGCCTTCCTGTCGCCTCCAGGAAGACAGGGACTGTGACTGTCTTGTCCTCCCACAGAGCTAGTGAGTGGCAGCACTTGGTCCTCATTATCTCATGATTGGCAGATACTGTCACCTACACTATGCCGGTCCCACATCAGATGCCCAAAACTGGAATCGGACCGTGAAGCCAGGTTAAGACCCCAAGGAAGTTCTGGGATTGTCTGTTCCTCGTTGAGTCCGGACTGTGTTGGCTCCATTAAAGGTTAAACAGTAACTTGGGGTGTGATCTGAAAAAGAGCCTTTTCCTGAGGGCCGTGAGCTACACAGCAGGAATCCTCTGCCCCAGGGCTCCTGTTAAATTATGCCTTCCCCGGGGAAGGGCCAGCGCCTGAGGACCTGGCACCAGCCAGGGAAGAGAGCTACACAGTGGTCACCCTGTAGACGAGGACAGCCAGTGGGGAGAAGGCTGTCACCTGTCGGCTCAGGTACAACAGAACATTCATAAGCCAGAGCTCCCCAACAAGAGACATCTAGACCCTGGGGAGGCTTCCTCTTGTCCACCCCAGCCTAGCAAGGCAAAGACCTAACACACCACAGAAACTCAGCCAATGATCAACGCATTACCTGATTAAAAAGTTGTAACCAAGAACACAGCTGAGCATCCAGAGATGAAACCATCTGCATATGGTAACCTAATCTTTGATAAACCAGGCAAAAATATACACTGGGGGAAAGAATCTCTTTTCAATAAATGGTGCTGGGAAAACTGGATAGCTACATGCAGAAAAAATGAAACTAGATCCCTACCTCTCACCTCTCACAAAAATACACTCAAGATGGTTAACAGTCCTAAACCTAAGGCAGGAAACCTTAAGAATCCTAGAAGAGGAGGTTGACAAAACCCTTTCAGACATTGGCCTGGCAAAGAATTCTTGAAGAAGACCCCCAAAGCAATTAATGCAGCAACAAAAATAAATGGGATCTGATCAAATTAAAAAGCTTCTGCCCAGCCAAAGAAACTATCACTAGAGCAAATAGACAACCTACAGAATAGGAGAAAATATTTGCTCTCTACACCTCCAACAAAGGTCTGATAACAAGAATCTACCTAGAACTCAAAAGAATTAACAAGAAAAAATCAAACAACCCCATTTATAAATGGGCAAAGGAGATGAACAGAAACTTCCAAAGAAGACAAAATAATGGCCAGCAAACATATAAAAAAAAGTTCAACATCTCTAATCATTAGAGAAATGCAAATCAAAACCACAATGAGATACCACCTAACCCCAGTGAGATTGGCCTCTATCAAAAAAATCCCAAAACAACAAATGCTGGCGAGGATGTGGAGAGACAGGAACACTCTTACACTGCTGGTGGGACTGCAAATTAGTGCAA